>BQNB010068118.1:0-33954 GCA_026074375.1 Tanacetum coccineum
ATTATCAGACTTCTTTGTCAACAAAGAATAGTCATACTTAGACTGCACAAAATCATCCTCGGACAGAGCTTTAGTCAGTTTAGCATTCCACTGTCTAGGGGCTTGCTTCAGTCCATACAGGGACTTATTGAGCTTGCAAACCTTAGACTTATCATTATCAAACCCAGGAGGGACCATAAAGAAAAGCATTATTTATATCAAGTTGAAAGAGATCTCAGTTGTTACAAATAGCCACATTAAGCATTATTTATCACAGAACTTATTACACATTTCATTCCAACTGATGGCTTTTCCCTTGATCTCATCATTCCACCATTTTTCGGCATCTCCACTAAGTGATTTCGAGAAGACGTGTAATCGTAGTACATTTTTCTCCACATTAGGTATTTTAATCCTTTCGGTTATTTCAAGCACTCTTGCAATGTGGTCGGTAACATCTTCTCTGTTCATGCCATTGAAGGTGTTGTCCTGCAATATTTTCAGAAATTCATCACCGATTTTAAATTTTGTGATTTTTGATGAGTTAGCATGCCCGTTTTCCCCCTCTTTATGTCATCAAAGCCTGCCATCGCCTAGAGTTGTACTCTGCAATCACCACTTTCTCAAAAATGGAGGAAAATGTTAGTATGATGCTTAAACGGGGGAAATATCAGATAACTTATACACCGTATTCTATCGATCAGTAATACGCCGTATGAGTCTGTTGAATAGCAGTACGCCGTATTGAGTTCACTGAATACGCCGTATGTTTGGAAGAACAAATACGCCGTTTATATAGTAAAAACAACACGCTGTCCTGAGTAGAAAGTTAGATACGCCGTATCCAACTGGTGGATACGCCATATCAAGTGATCAGTCAGAACAGAATACTATATAAAACATAATTAAATGCGATAAATTAAAGCACACAATTAAACTAAACAATTAGCAGTTAGAAATCAGAATTAATAATTTTACACTAAACAAGTTAAAGGTTAGAAATACTAAAAAGAATAAAGATTAAACTAATCACTCTCCAGCAATAGCGCCAAAAACCTTGATGTGTCATTGTATAGGTGTTATTTATGATTATCAGGTTTTATATTTATATTTAGCCGGCTAACCTAAAGACAACACTTTAACGGGCAGATTACCCGGTCAAGATGTAGCTTCGCGGTAAGTAGGGTGTCGAACACTAAGAGTGAGAGTTAACCAATTATTCTATTAGTATTTATTCTATTCTAGATTAGTCTAATTACAAGTTAAATCTATGCTATACATATTTACTAAAGGTAAAAGGGGGGTTTTCAGCCTGAGAGACTGGCACAGGTTTATGGTGACAAATATCAATTCTAAGCACAATACACACCAAAGCAAATAAACACAAGACAAAAGAGCGGTACGAGCTAAATAATAAAAAACTATATTAACCATGTTAAATCCAATTAAATGTTGGTTTGATTAATTAGTGCAATGGCTGCTTATCTTGAGGCGGCATATCATTCTTAAGACTTAGGCGGTACTTCTTCCTAAGACCTAGATACGAACAATCCTGTCACGATTAACGCATCCGTATAAAGCATCCTTTAGTTTAATTATAATCTACCATAGGGAATCAAAGCAGTGGTGATCATGTTAATACCCTAGCCCATCGGGACTTTACCCACTTATTGCTTGATGTTGCTTTATACACCGGTAGTCCACCACCAAAATCAATTACCAATTAATTAAGAACAATACTGGTTGAACAATTATCGGGTCACCTGCCGGTCCAACTAAGCTCATAATCAAAGGGTAAAGACAAGGTGTCATTTGTGATCCTATTGGTCTGGGCATACAAAACTGTATGACAAGAAAAATAGTGTTACAAGAAAAACAATGTTCTTTTCACTGAGACCGAATGTCTTGTTCTATCTCCTGACTTTAAGCTACTTGATGAAAGTTAAGTCTTGCTTAAAGTTCCCACACAAAACAATATGTACAGTTTTGATCTGAAGAATGTAGTTCCTTTAGGAGGTTTGACTTGTTTATTTGCAAAGGCTACAATAGATAAGTCTAATTTATGGCATAGGAGGTTTGGTCATATAAATTTTAAAACTATGAACAAACTTGTGAGGGGAAACCTTGTTAGAGGTTTGTCTTCAAAGATTTTTGAAAATGACCATACATGTGTTACCTATCTGAAAGGAAAAGCACAAAGCCTCATGTAAAACCAAGCTTGTGAGCTCTATCAGCGAGCCTTTACAAATGTTGCACATGGATTTGTTTGGTCCAACATTTGTAAAGAGTCTAAATAAAAAGATGTATTGCCTTGTTGTCACTGATGACTTTAGTAGATTTAGTTGGGTTTTCTTTTTGGCCTCTAAGGATGAGACTAGTGGAATCCTTAAAACTTTTATCACATGCATAGAAAACCAAATAAATCATAGGGTTAAAATTATCAGATGTGACAATGGAACTGAGTTTAAAAATAGTGAAATGAATCAGTTCTGTCAGATGAAAGGAATCAAGAGAGAATTTGGTGTTGCTAGGACTCCACAACAAAATGGAGTAGCTGAAAGAAAGAATAGAACACTAATAGAGGCAGCTAGGACTATGCTAGCAGATTCACTATTACCTACTACATTTTGGGCTGAAGCAATTAATACTGCTTGCTATGTTCAGAATAGAGTTTTAATAACAAAGCCTCATAACAAGACACCTTATGAACTTTTAATTGGTAGACCACCAAATCTAGACTTTATGAGACCTTTTGGGTATCCTGTTACTATCTTGAATACCTTAGATCATCTAGGCAAGTTTGAAGGGAAGACTGATGAGGGGTTCTTGGTTGATACTCTGTAAATAGTAAGCTGCATCTAGGGTATTTAACACGAAAGTTGAAGAGAACCTGCATATTAAATTTCTAGAAAACAAATCTAATGTTGCAGGAAGTGGTCCAGAATGGCTCTTTGATATTGATTCACTGACAAAATCTATGAATTATGAGCCAGTTACTGCATGAAATCAAACTAATGATGATGCAGGTATAGAGACAAATGTTAATGCATGGCAAGCTGGACAGGAGAAAGCATCTGATCATGAATACATTCTGCTTCCATTTATGCCTTCTAATTCACAACTCTCTCAGAGCTCAGATGATAAGGATGTTGACGAGGTACCAGGCAAAAGAGATGAAGGTGTAAGTATAGGAAGTGCAATTGATGATCATGAAAAGACTGATAGCAGTACTCAAGATGTTAATACTGCTGGGCCAAGTTTTAATACTGCCAATGCAAATATTAATACTGGCAGTCTAAATATTAATACTACTAGTCCTATTCCTAATGATCCAAGTATGACATCTTTGGAAGAAACTGGCATATTTGATGAAGCATATGATGATGAAGATGTGGGTGCAGAGGTTGACCTCAACAATTTAGAGACAACAATGAATGTCAGCCTTATTCCCACAACCAGAATTCATAAAGATCATCCTAAAGACCAAATCATTGGAGACCCAAACTTAGCAACTCAAACAAGTAGAATGATAATTTTTTCTAAAGAAAATGCTATGGTCAGCTACATTAACAAGAAGAGAAGAAAAATCACAAAGATTATTAGAACTGCTTATTTGCCTGTTTTCTCTCTCAAAAAGAACCCAAAAAGGTGATTCAAGCTTTGACAAATCCAAGCTGGATTGAAGCAATGCAAGAGGAGCTTCTATAATTTAAACTTTAAAAGGTTTAGACTCTGGTGGATCTTCCTAATGGCAAGAGGGCCATTGGAACCAAATGGGTCTTTAGATACAAGAAAGATAAGAGAGGAATTGTAGTTAGAAACAAAGCAAGACTGGTGGCACAAGGTTACACCCAAGAAGAAGGAATTGATTATGATGAGGTTTTTACTGTTGTTGCTAGAAAAGAAGCAATCAGGTTATTTTTGGCCTATTCATCATTTATGAGGTTTATTGTGTACCAGATAGATGTGAAGAGTGCTTTTTTATATGGTACTATTGAAGAGGAGGTTTATGTTTGTCAACCTCTTAGTTTGGAAGATCCACAATTCCCTGACAAAGTTTATAAGGTAGAAAAAGCTTTATATGGTCTACATTAAGCTCCTAGAGCCTGGTATGAGACATTGTCTACCTACTTATTGGAAAATAGATTTAGAAGACGCACTATAGATAAGACTTTGTTCACCAAGAAGGACAGAGGTGATATCTTGTTGGTGCAGGTGTATGTAGATGACATCATCTTTGGGTCTACTAGAAAGTCTTTATGTACAGAGTTTGAACAAATGATGCACAATAGATTCTAGATAAGTTTTATAGGGGAGCTCACTTTCTTCTTAGGGTTGCAGGTAAAGCAGAAAGATGATGGAATCTTAATCAGCCAAGACAAGTAGGTTGCTGATATTTTGAAGAAATTTGATTTTGTCACTGTGATGACAGCAAGCACTCTAATAGAGACTAACAAGGCATTGATCAAGGATGAAGAAGCTGAGGATGTAGATGTTCACTTATATATATCAATGATTGGATCATTGATGTAGTTAACATCTTCTAGGCCTGACATAATGTTTGTTGTTTGTGCTTGTGCAAGGTTTCAAGTTACTCCAAAAGTCTCACATCTTCATGCAGTGAAGAGGATCTTTATATACTTAAAAGGTCAGCCTAAATTGAGTCTTTGGTATCCTAGAGATTTACCACTTGACTTGGAAGCCTTTTCTAATAGTGATTATGCTGGAGCTAGCCTTGACAGGAAATCACAACAGGAGGTTGTCAATTTCTTGGCAAAAGGTTGATTTCATGGCAATGTAAGAAGCATACTATAGTTGCCAATTCTACTACTAAAGCAGAGTATGTTGCTGCTGCTAATTGTTGTGGACAGGTGTTATGGATTCAAAATCAAATGCTTGATTATGGGTTCAACTTCATGAACACCAAGATTTAAATTGATAATGAAAGTACAATCTGTATTATGAAAAATCCAGTGTTTCACTCTAAAACCAAGCACATAGAGATTAGGCACCATTTCATCAGAGATTCTTATGAGAAGAAGTTGATTCAAGTGATCAAGATTCACACAAACCATAATGTTGCATATCTTCTCACAAAGGCTTTTGATGTTAGCAGGTTTAACTTTCTGATTGCTAGCATTGGATTACTTAATATCTGAAGTATTGTTTGAGGGGAGGTTAATTAAGATTAGTTAAAAGGAAATGAAACATTAAGCAGAAGTGGGTGAAGGGTCAAGACAACCTACTATTCTCTAACACGCATCCACATCTGCTCAACTCTCTAATGAAGAACCAATCACTGTTTTATCATCATCTTAATTCAAAAAGACCCACAAACCTAGGAAAGCCAAAAGGACCACTCAGATATCTCAGTCTAGTGGACCTATTCACCTTGTTGCAGATGAGACTGTCTATAAGGAGTGGAAAGACAGAATAGAAAGGGCTGTCATTACTACTTCTAGCTTAAAAGTAGAGCAGGACAGTGGTAACATAAATAGGACCCAATCCATGGCAACACTTAATGAGCCTCTTCCTCAAGGAACTAGTTTAGGTAGTGGTCCTAGGTGCCAAGTTACCATATTGGGGGTGCAGAAGCTCAGACTAGGTTTGAGGCTTCATTTATACAGTCTAATGATCCACCTCTCTCAAGAGTTAACACACTTGGAAGTGGGGAGGATAGTATGAAACTAAAGGAATTAATGGAACTTTGTATACAACTGTCTGATATTGTGAAAAGAAAAGAGAGATGTGTGAATAAAAATAAACCGAGTAATTATTAGAGAAAAAGTTATTTGGGGTTGCTTACCAGTATCTACTTTCTATTCATGGGTTGTACATAAATATGGATCCTCACGAATTCTCACATGTCAATCTAGTTGTTTCTAGTATGCTTGTGATGAATAGAGGCATGTTGGTGTATAATTATTGCAAAAAGAGTTAATACTATTAAGACAACTCTTAGTACTGGTGAGCAGCAGTTAGTACTGCTAGGCAAAAAGTTAATACTGTTAGGCTAGAATTAGTACTGATGGGCTACCGTTAATATTGCATGGGACATAACAGAATTTTCTTAATTAAATATAGCCGTTGAGATATTTCCGCCAACTAAATCTCTTATAGGTTTTTGTGATTTGGATAATTCTTGATCCTTATTTTACTTATAAGCTTCCTTCAAGATAAAGATTCAATCTTATTCAGTCGGTCCAATCACAACCTTAAGCTCTCTCTATAAAATCTCAATTAACTTTGCCAAACCCCCCATAACTCTCATAACGATCTTTAACCAGACCCTTTAGATATCCATGATGTTACGCCTCGTGTTTCCGCCTAGGCGGGGTGTGACAGTTGCTCTTTTGGAGAAAACAGATGGAAGTGAAGGCTTTCATCAGATAGTGGATTTTCTAAATGCTTCTCACATCAGGTTTGCTCTCTCTAAAAATCCTACTATCTATGATTATCACATCAAACAGTTTTGGCAGACTGCTACTGTCAATACACTTAATAATGGGAACAATTAATAACTACCACAGTAGGTGGTCATGTTAAAATTGTTACTATAGCATCTGTTAGGAAATATCTCCAATTAGCATATGCTGGTGGTCTCAGTTCATTACCAAATACTAAAATTTTTGACCAACTCTCACTGATAGGGTATGCCATAACTTCTGACAAATTAACTTTTCAAAAAGGCCATTTTTCCCCTTAGTGGAAGTTCATGATCCATACCATTCTTCATTGTTTAAGTCCAAAGAAAACGGCTTGGGAACAGTTTAGTAGTAATATCGCAACTGCTATAATTTGCTTGGCCACAAATAGGATTTTTAATTTTTCAAAATTAATTTTTGATGGTATGGTGAAAAACTTGGATAATCAAAGTAAATTTTTAATGTATCCAAGATTTATTCAAATCTTTTTGAACAAACAGAAAAGGTTGCTTTCTTCACACAAAAGAATTTATATCACTCCTACCCATACACCAAAATTGTTTAGTAACATGAGAAGGGTTACCAAGGGATATTCTGGGGAGGAAATACCTTTATTTGCCACTATGCTTGCTATTGACCAAATAGGTCAGGGTGAAAGATCAGCAATCCCAGCTGGATCCCAACACACACCCCTCATGGCTTCATCTACTGAACCACACCCAGATACATCAGCTCAATCACCTATTTTTGAACCACATACATCACCCCCACAAATAACTGAACCATCAACTTCATCAACAATTAGGGAAACTATCAGACAGGAAGTTGAGATTCCTCAGTCCAACTTTCCTACTCAGACCCCAGTTGCAGATGAGGTTGCATTCACAAGTGTGAATGTTGTTCATGAAGGGGCTGCCACTACTGTCTCTAGCATAGATGTAGGACAGGGCAGTGGTAACATCCCTAAGTCCCCTACCATGCCCCATGATTCACCTCTCTCAGGAGGTCACACACCTGGAAGTGATGAGGGCAGCATGACACTACATGAATTGATGGTTCTATGTATAAAATTGTTAAACAAGGTAGAAAGCTTGGAGACAGAATTGAAGCAAACAAAACAAACCTATGGTGCTGCTTTTACTAAACTTATCAAAAAGGTAAAGAAGTTAGAGCAGACTGTCAAGACAAGACAAGCTAGAAGGAGAACAAAAATCATTGTTTCTGATGATGAAGAATATGAGGAGGATCCTTCCAAACAGGAGAGGAGTATGATAGAAGAAATGGATTTGGATGCTGGAATTTCATTGGTTCCTCCACATGTTGAAGTTCAGAATGGACAGAATTTGGATAGTACTGCTGCACAAGTTTTAACTGCTAGTACTTTTGTTAGTACTGCTAGTCCTCAAAGAAATGCAGATACTACTGTTGATGATTTAACCCTTGCAGAGACACTTATGGAGATCAGAAAGAGTGCTGCTAAAGCTAAGGGTAAGGCTAAAATGGATGAAACTGAGTCTCCAAGGAAGATGAAACTGAGAGAGCAGGTTCAAATTAGCAGGGATGCAAAAGTAGCTCAAAAGCTACAAGAAGAGTTTGATGCAGCAGAAAGACAGAGAATGGATCAAGTGCATCAAGCAGCTCAGGGTTTTACAGATGCTGAATGGGATGATGTGTTGGCTAGAGTTGCAGCAGATGAAGATTTTGTTCAACAGTTACAAGCTAGTGAAAAGTGTAGTGAAGAAGATTTACCAATGAAGCTTGTGGAACTTGTCAATCAAAGAAAGAAGTTCTTTGCTCAACAAAGAGCTGAAGCTAAGAGGAACAAGCCAATGACTCCTGCTCAACAAAAGGATTACATGTCAAATTACATCAAGAACCAAGAAGGAGGTTACTCTATTAAACAATTGAAGTCACTTTCATTTGAGCAGGTTAAAGAAATATTTGAAACTACTATAAGGAGGGTATAATCTTTTGTGCCTATGGGATCTGAGTTGGAGGTTCAGAGACTGAAAAGAGCAGGTCAAGAAGTTTTAGAAAAGCTTGTGAAAAGACAAAAGATTGGAGAAGCTTCAGGTTCAGGTGAAGAACAATCAGCAAAAAAGGAAAAAGAATTATCAGAAGAAGAACTACAGAAATTGTTAGTGATAGTTCAGTGGAAGAAGTTTATGTTGAAGCCTTACAGGTCAAATATCCAATCATAGACTGGGAGGTTTACTCTAAAGACACAAGAAGGTATTGGAGAATTATCAGATTTGGAAACCATACAGAAGCTTATCAGATTTTTACTGATATGTTGAAGAAATTTGATAGAGATGACCTGATTAAGCTTTGGGATTTGGTTAAGGAGAGGTTCAGTACAACAGAGCCTACATATGATAAAGTGTTGGGATTCTTGATTTGATGAGACAAAGTGAATAAAAGAATGAAACAAAAGGACTTAAATGCAAAAGAAGAATTCTTCAAAAGATGGAAGATTTTGAAGATTTCAAAAGATCTCCTTAAGAAGATAAAGATATAGAAGATAATATTATATGTTAGGAAGATATTATTTGTTCTTATCTTTTGTAATTTGTTCTTATCCTTTGTAAACCTAGATATCTCTAGTATATAAAGAGATATCAGGCATATGGTTTTAGGCATCTAGAAAACGTGTGTGTGTGTGTACACATTTAGTTAATAGTTAGATAGTTAGTTAGTTTATTAGTTAGTAGCTCCAAGTTATAGTTGGGCTAATAGGGAAAACGTATGAATGAAAAACCTTGTTTAATAATAATTATCTTCATTATATTCCACTATGCATTCTATTGTTCTTTGTTATTGTTCATCCTAGATTAAAGTTCTAAATAAACTGAGCTTAAAATGATCTAAAGAGTTATTTAGTCTCCACATAAAGAGAAGGAATTGTGGGTTGAACTAAAGAGATTATTTGAACTAGATAATGATGATACTCTATGGAAGCTTCAAAGGTATATGCATGATCCTTTGATATGGAGGCTTTATGATACATGTGGTGTTCACCATGTATCTTCAGTAAGAGGACATGATATCTTTATGATAGTTAAAAGAGATTATCCATTGACAAGAAGGCTTATGACTGTGATGTTGGCTAACAAGCTTCAAGTGGATGAATATTCAGAAATGGCAAATGAGCTTTTAAGGAAAATCTTCATACTAGCAAACAGACCAAGACAATAAGGTGTTTGGAAGCATCCTCTCAGCACAGATGGTTTAATTCAAAGAAACTTGATGATTAACAAGATGAATATCAAGTTTAGGGGAGGATTGTTGGGAATAAAGGCTTCTTAAGTTTCTACTGCTGGTTGAAGAAACTACTGCTGCTGGAGATTAGAGAAAATAGTCTAAGTTATTAGTACTGCTAATGTAATAGTTAGTACTGCCAGTACAAAGTGTTAGTACTGTCAGTTTATTAGTACTGTTAGTTATATAGTTAATAATGTTAGTATAAATAGTTAGTACTGCTAATGTGATATGCATGAGATATATTAGGAATAGATATGCATTGATCACTTGACGCGTTTTGTAAGCCCATTAGGGTTTCCTTGGTGTATAAAAGGAACCCTAAGGCATAGATCTAGATATCAGTTTTTCATATTAGTTTTTCATAGTTTGCATAGCAATCATAGTTAGTATTCATAGCTATTTTGTAACTCAAAATAGTATTCAATATATTGAAAGTTTAGTAAAGATCTTGTTTTACTGTTTCATTGTTCTTCTTAGTATTACAAACTAGATTCCGCATAGTTTGTGATATTCTCAATCTTAGTTTCTACTATAGTTGTCTTGGATCTATCCAATACAACTAAGCTTTAACAAGCTAAGTAAGATCTGTTCTTGTCAGTTAACCCATTTACTAGTGCCAATTTACATTCGACTTAACAATTCATACTTAACCCATTTTAAAGGTAACCAAAATACATGAAACAACAATAATTTGACTTTAGAAGGTAAAAGGACCCAAAATAATCCCAAACATAAGATTGATGCTTCGGGGCTTCAACTTCCTTGGTTCCTTGATCCAAAAGAAAGACTTCTACTACTAAGATCAACTACTTCTTCAGCATATCGCTAATTCTTCTCCTTACCTTTCTCCACACCACTTGAACCTATAAAAACATTCATCAACTAAACTATAAGCAAAAGCTTAGTAAGTACTTGACCTAAACTACATTCAACATGTTATAGTTAGTAATTAAACTAACTATAACACAGCAAGGAGAAGATTCATAGCATTTTAACATACCTTTAAACAAGCATAATAATTATGCTAGCATTTACATTCTAGCATTGGATCCAAGCTAAACAAACATTCACAACTCCTTGTACATTACATTACAAACATCATAATTAACATCATGATTTCATTATAAGTTTAGTCAAGATACTTACCTCAATTATGTCTCTAAATTCTTAATTGCACACAAATTGACCCTCCTTAGCTTCCTAGTTGGGGAAAATAATCCTAATCACACCTAACTCGTGTTTAGAACCATGAATTATTAACCCTTAATAATTTTACCCAATTCCATAACAAGAACCCTAATTTTCAAAATTAGGATTTACTTACTTGATGTGAGGATGACAATTAAAGGCTCCTATTAGCTTAAATATTCTTCTTCCTTAATCAATTCATCAAATTAGGGAAATCCTTAATTTCCCTCTTTTTTTCTTGTTGATATCGACACAACAACAACCCACACACACTCTCCTGTAATTTCTGGAACATGGTGGATTTGTTAATTATGCTATCTATATTTTTAAGTTTGTCTTATTGGCAAAACTAGTCCTCTTAGTTCTATTCTTCCTATTTTTGGCACATAACTTATAATAGCTTAACACTTATTTATTTTAACTTATAACTTTACCATTTTATTATAACTTACATTCTAAATAATTTACTACTATTATTTATAATATAAAATAATACCTTAACGGGCAACGGGGCGTTACAATTCATCCCCCTAAAACGGGATTTCATCCCCGAAATCTACTCTTAAAATATTTGAGGATATCTAATCCTCATCTTCTCTTGCGGTTCCCATCTAATGCTTGTACCCTTCCGATGCTTCCATTCCACTTTAACCAACATAATTTATTTATTGCGAAGTTGTCTTGTTTTTCTTCCTAAGATTGCTACTGGTTCTTCTTGAAAGGTTAACTCTGGACTAATTTCTACATCATCCAAAGTAATTACGCTTGACTTATCCGAGAGAGTGTTTGTGAAAAGCTACCTCGAGATCGGAATCACAAAATTGACCCACAAAAAATAAGTTGTGACCTAACCCTTCTACATAATAAACCCAAGATATTGTAAACGTTTCCATTTGATATGTCTCCATAAACCCATTATTTAGCAATGTATTCATTCCCAAATCTGACGGTACCCAAAAATTTACTGACAAAGTTGATGAGTTGAGAGTGATTTCCGGTCATATGTTTAGAGCAACCGGAGTCCAAATACTAGAGAACAATTTGGACAACCTGCAATCATTAAGAGAAGAAGATAGAACATCAGAAATAGTAGATCCCTAAGATTGTTTGGGTTCCTTAGAGTTAGAAGTTTTAGATTCTACAATCTTAACTTTGTTACTGGAACCTACAGATCTTGTTGCTTTTGGACTCTTATTGTAAACTAAGATTCCTGAGGTTGGTGTTACTACTGGTGCAATAGTGATTTCCTTAGGAAGCACTATTTTACTCGAGGTAATCCTAGTTAAAGGGAACCTATTTCCAATTATAGTGAAGTTCCTACCTGTAGGTTTCCAACTATACCCAATTTCAGTAAACACCTTACCCGTAGGTTTCCATACTTTTATCATCTTATTTCTTTTAGATATAGATTTCGAATACACAATCACATCATTCACATAATCAATAATACACATATCATGATTAGCATCAAACAAACATTTGTTACAGATAGCACAAATAGATTCAAACTTAGCATTTCTCATAGAATGCTTAACAATTGCATTACTGACAGGTCAGAAACAGAATTTATCTTATTCAAACTAGATTTAACTTTCCTAGAGTGGTCTTCTACTTTATTTTTCTGATTTCAATCTGGTAGGTCGCAGTGATCATATTGTTCTTTGTTTATTGCCTGAAGGCTTTTGATCTGCTAGCACTAGTAGTAGGTTTTACTCCTGTAGAAGTCAACAAAGGCTTGTTAGAATCTATGGTTTTAAGAGAATCAGTCTGCTTAGGAATATTGCTTAAAGATGTGATATGTTTAGCAAATCTAACTCTTTTGTCCTTGTTCATCGGTGTGACAGCAACTAACTTCTCACTAGGTTTTGGGGAATTAGGGCATGTTTGAGAGACATAGACTAACAATTCCTGAACGTGTTTTATAAACATGCAAGCAGATTCTAATTGTGGTTCACGATAGATTTACTGTGTTCTAGCGCGTTTTTACAAAATCAACAATGAGTTAACAGTATTTTTCTATATTCTTGTCAAGTTTAATCTACTATGGGCATACCTATAGTTCTGTAAGTCTATGAGAAATAGGTTGTTGTCTAGCTTGAACATTTCACTAGAGCAATAGTAGGACATTTGTTTTGATAATCGCAGTTTCGACAAAATAATCATTTTTTTCCAGTTTAAGTTTACTTAGTAATTTTTCAATGCTGCTTTAGCAAAAAACACTATTCTTGAATATGTTAAGCAGTTTAATCCAATTTTTCAAGAGTCTTTTGCAATTAACTTAGCAAATTAACGAGTCACAATGTTTCTTTTGATATTAAACACGTGTCTTTTAATTGAGTCAAATTGGTCTTTGTAAATTTATTTCAAATGCTCTCGTTCTTTTCTCAAATTTTCATTTTCTAAAAGTAAATTTGCCATACTATGCTCCAGCTCAATGTTGATTGTTTTAATCTCATCAAAGATTTAATCTTATCTTTCACTTTTCTATGACCGTTGTCCACTTTCTATGTGACTGAGCTTTCAATTCATTCTAATTCAAATAATTGATTTTAATGTGGGAGCATTTTGTTTTCATGAAATTGTCCTTTTGAAAAATTTCGTGATTGAGTTGAGTCGTTAATTCTAAAGAAATGCAATGCTTTTCGAGTGTTGAATAACTTTTCAAAAGTTTATCGTAAACATCTTTTTCAATCAAATCCTTTTTTTTAGAAGCTTAGTCTCAAGTTCCAAACACTTACTGCATTAATTCACACATGACTTATTCACATCATAAATATCAACAGAATTCACAGCAATATGAACAATTTCTTAAGATGTGATCTCTTTCAGGAGTTGATCATTGGTAATGCTTAGTTGTTTGATTTGAATTTTAAAAATGTTTTTATCTACAGACTATGATCAAAACAGCCGGCTTCACATTTGGCTTAAAAATAGTTGTGAAATCAGTAATTTCATCTAAGAGTTTTATCAAACGCATAAAGGTTGACTTTAAAACTTTTAATAATAGATTATTTCAGTTACAAAAAGTGCTTTTGGTATGTTATTTAAAACACCGAAGCACCAACTGTAAATAAACATCGGATGTAGTTCTCTTTTTCACAACATTGTCAAAATTGGCCAGTTGATATTTTAGCTTTTTAAGACTTTCATTTACCAAACTTACCTTAGGAAGTTTACTAGGAGCTTCAATTCTAACAGGTGTACGTGACGATCGAGTGTTTTAGAAAAGGACGAATGTTTTAACCAAAAAGCTTGTTCTGCAGATAATTCTTTTTGAGTGACAAAACGTTTTCCAAATCTTCTTTAATCTTATTCAACTTTGAATCATCAATTGGAGAAATTTTAATTTTCTTTTCTATTGAAATTGGTATTAGTTTATCCAAGCATCTTTTGATTCGACTCTCTTCTTCCCAAAATCAATGTCTATTATCTCATTCACAGATTATTAAGATGTTTTTCGCATTAACTTACCAATCAATAATGTCGGTTGGTTGAATCCGACTAAGATTTTTTAAGACTGAAACGGATTTTGGATAATAAGAGCTTGTTTGAGAGTGTATCGTAAAAAACTTGACCTAGTAATAGTTTGTAGTTTAGTTTTCGTTAGCATATGAATTGCTTCGCGTTAGGATGATACATCTTACAAATATATTCTCAGTTCTTTATTTTGTTTTTCCAAAAACAATTTTTTATCAATGTTTTAGACTTTTTTCTTTAGTTTCTGTTTTGAAAACAGTTAATGTTTTTGATAAAGACTCATTTTCTTTGACATTAATAGAAAGAGTTTGTTTAAGTGTTATCGATTCATGCTGAAATACCGCAAGCTCTTTACAATTTATATCTCGACATTAAATAATTCCATTTGAGAATCAATTAATTTTTCAGCTTATTCAAAATTACATTAAGTCTTTGTCAAAATATGCGACTCATTCTTTGTATCTCTACAAGATCAACGGTTAAGATTCATTTTACCCATTTTATCTATATGATTTTCCTTATCTGATGAACTACCGGTGATTAGTCATTTGTTCACCAAAGATAGCACCAATTAATATTAGTGCTTGAAGGAATTTAGTATCCTGAATAACCGCATCTTGTGACTCTTACAGATATTGAGAATACGAAATGATATTACTATCACTATGTATCTCATTATCTTGAAAATTGTCAATATGTGTTTGTTCAGAATACTGCATCTCTTACACCATCTGATTAATCATATCATCCGGATAAGAATCAGAATATGGTACCTCAGAGAGAACTTCAGTATCACACCTTGAACGATTTGCCATCAGAACCGCTTTGGCCGAGGATAAGTCATCACAATCCGAGTCATATGCATCCAAGTCTTCAGTCTGGAAAGCTGAATTCTGAGGGATTGTCTGTTGAGCAATTGGAGCTTCTGATATACCAGGGTCTGCTAAAAATGCAAGTTGCTCTTCATCTAATATTTGACCCGCTTCCTGAGATTCGGCTAACATCAATTTCTCCTTAAACCATGCAGCATTCCTTGGCCTTTTTGACTGAGTACACTGTCTTGCCATATGCCCTTCTCCTTGACAATTATAACACTTCACAACTCTTGGTTGACCAGCTACAAAATTTCCCTTTGAAGTAGTAGCAATTCCTCTGTTTCTAGTACCAACATAACTTTGATTTTGTCTTCCTTGAAATTATTGAATGGTGACTCTACCATCTTGAATGGTTGCATGATTTCTAGGATTAGATGATGTTCTGAGTTGATGTGGTTGGTGGAAACCTTTATGCTACAGCAGACAGAAATGTCATTGCTTTGTTAATGCATTCAATCGGATCTTCTCCTTGCTAAAACATAGGAACAGTAAGACTAGAGTCCAATTGGGTAAACTTAGCTTGAGATTGTTGTTTCCAACTAAGGAGATATGATTTGGTTGATGGGAGATCAATCGTTGTTGTGGATAGACTAGAGTGTATTGGTCGTTGAGGTTGAATGGAGTGTGTTTGCATAAACTGGGTGTAGAATTGTTGAGGAGGTGGATAATTACAGACCTGCATGTTGTGTGACGAGTTGGATTGTTAATAAAATTAGAGAGTTGGTACCCAATTGCAAGGGATCCGGATATCTTTCATGCGTGTTACGAACTTCTTCTGCATGTCAGTGTTCATGTGACTAATGGTATGCATATAATTGATTCATATTGGTGGTAAACAAACTCTTAGACTAAACTTCACATCAGTGGAACCTTGCTCCATTTTGATGGTAAAAAAGAGCATTTATGGAAAAAAAAAAAAAAAACTTGGTATTGACTTGAACTTGTTGCATTGTCATCCTAATAGTATGCATGTCATTAATCCGCTGAGAGAATCCCCAGTAGTACTCATACAGTGTTTCACCCTAAACATAAGCAAACTTATCAAACAAGTTATACAATCTGCATTCACGTTCTTGGTATGATAATCCAGTGCCTTTCATTAGCATCTTGACTCTATCCCAAATATCCTTAGTCGCCTCTTGATGGTTAACAAGTGTGATAACGCCTAAATTATACATGTTTTTGGCGACGTTATTTGCATTTGTTTTATCATTTCTCGTGAACTTTTGGTACTTAATCAAGTATATTTGCTATTATAGGTTCATGATAAGTGTCGTGGAAGAATACGGAAGATTACACGAAGAATTTAAGCTTAAACGAAGAAATAACTCAAACTCGGAGCCTTCCCCCCCCCCCCCCCACCCCCCCCACCACCCCCCCACGACCACTGTTCCAACTGTTTTGATCATAAATCGGTCTAGAAACTTGTTTAGTTGGTTCAAGTGGCCACGCGAGCTGAATTCAATTATCTACAACCATGAAAAAGTCCAATAGCTAAATATGCAGAAACTGTGGCGGTTTTGGCCAAAGTGTGGCGCACTTTTTAGTCTGAGGAAAAATTAAATGCAATAAAATGCTAAGTGCATTAACACCCGATGTGCGGCGCACAAATAAGTTTATGCGACATACTTTGGCCCATTTTTAGCCTATAAATACAACCCCTAATCACTAATTCATATCTTATTTCACACAACAAAACTTCAATTCGTTTTAGAACCACTTAGAAAATGTGTTTTTGGTGATCTTGGCTTGACAAACCATGGATCCAAACCACCCCCTTCAAAACCAACCATCACCACCATCGACTAACATACTTCTTCCACCATCAATTTCTAGGTTTTGAATCATCAAAGAAGCATAATAGAAGTGTAATTCGGAATCTTATAATGATTGTGACAGAATTGTTCATAGTTTTCGGATTTTGCTTTGAATATAATAAGATGTTTTTGGGAAATTCTTGTAAAATCACCATATTTTGCTCTTGAAGTCGGTATAAACCTTGTTACTCTTTTGAATATGATCTTTCTTGAATTCATGATGAATGTTCTAATGCGTTTTGTTACTTTGATTATAGAGTAGTAATCTTATGTTTGTTTGGTCATAATGTGATCTTTTATATGGAGCGTTTGGATATGTGTTTATTGAATTGGTTTAAAACATATTTTTATATAAGATTATGGCCGAAAGGCTGGGTTTGAAAGGGTTTTTTTATATATGTGTTTGTCATTCCACTTAATATATTGGTTATAATAAACTAATAAAGGCCAAAAGGATTTGTTGTTATTATTCGATATAATCAACTTGGTATATTTTAAGGCCCGAAAGGATTTGTCACTTGTGATAACTTTATTCTCTAAACTTATAAAACACTATTCCAAAACACCATCATTATCTAGTGATCATTGCTAAACAAACATACTTTAATTCCTTGTTGAATCATCTCTTCATTGCTTTCTTTACAATATTCGATATTATGTCGTTTTGGTTATTTTGATTCGTGACAATCATCTTAGCATTAGCACCCTTAATTACAAACTTTGAAAAACTTCAATTCTATGGGAACAACCTGGATTATCCTAAAGTTATACTATACAATGAAAGGGGTTATACTTTCCCGAGTGTTGTGTTTATTAGTAAAAATCGCGTATTTCTTGTATTATAATTTTAAAAGTCTTTAATTTAAAACACACATCAAGTTTTGGCGCCGTTGTCGGGGAATTGTTTAAGTTGTTATAGTTTGTTGCTTGTTTTAGGTGCTATTTTGTTTCACAAAATTTTCAAACTCGCCGTACCGTTTTTTGGCAAACGAAAACCAAAAATCATTTTTCTCCAAGAGTACAGACCGCAAATCCTATTTGTGCGCACGGTTTTCTAAAAACATAGGGTAGTACGTTCATCTTTACCCAAGTATGCCGCCACTTTCAAGTTTCACCAAACAGAATCTTAATCAAAAACCAAAAACCAAAACCCCAATCTGCTAGTCTTAGGTTCTATAATCATTTGGAATTGTATTTTATTTGATTATATGCCTTGTGTATTTGTAATTATCTAGTTTATCATAATTTTCGAAAAAAAAACATAAATTTCCTGAAAAGCCGGCGCCCTTTTCCTAAAGTACGTTGTACCTATCAAAAAATCTTTTATTTATTTATCCTTTATCTTGCTTATATATAATTAAAATTTAAATATGTATATAAAAGCTAGAAAAATAAAAAAATATATATAAAAAATATATGAAAATAATTTACTTTATTTTGAATATTATCCTATTATCTTTAATTATATATGATATTTATTATGGTATAGGTATAAACAGTTCTAAACCGCTATGGCAAACCACTATGACAAACCGCTAAGACCACTGACAAACCGTTGTTAGTGTACTTTTTGTTTTCTAGCTCAAAGACGACTAAAAAACAAAACAGGATTGACCTACCTTCTCTAAACCACTGTTAAGAACCAAAGAGCTATGAAAATAAGGTAGAAGGCCACAAAATAAACTACTTTACCATTAAATAGGCCATAGATTACAAAACTAAAACTATTTCTCAAGTAAATCAAAAAAGGACGAGGCTTTTAGGTTTTGAATGAGCAAAAACAAGAAAAATACAAGAACCACTAAGCTTAAAACTATGAATAAGCTTCAAATAATCCAAGACCAACGAAAGTCGTGGGCTTATTAAGATTTAAATAAGCCACGAAATAAGCTCACACCACCACAAACTACTCTAAAACTTACAAATAATCCGTGGCTTAAAGAACAAACACAAAGACAAAATAAGCTAAGAAATAAGCTTGAATAAGCAAACCACGAACACTAAAAAACCTTGAGCTCTTGATACCACATGTTAGGCTTATCACTCACATATACATACATGAAATTCTAGAGAGAGAGAGAGATGTTTAGAGAGAAAGAACTAGAGAGAAAATGGTTACCTCACATAGATAGAAAATAAGCAACACCCTCTCCACACTTGGAGAGGGCTTTATATACTTGTGTTATGGCCAACCATGGGCTTTGGATAGGCTTCCATGGGCCAGATAATACAAGGTTCGGGAATATTAATGGCCATCACTTTAATAAAAACTAAGTCTAACAATCTCCCCATAAGGGGTGGTCATTGCACATATGGCTTCACTTCTTGTGACGTCTTGAGTCTTGGAACCTTGTAGTATTAGGAATTCTTTTAAAGTTACTTTTGCATGCTTGTGATCTTGGATCTTGATCTTTAGCTTGATATCTTTTGACTTAAACTTGATATCACGGTCTTTAGCCTTGAGATAATCATGGATACTTCTTGACTGGAACACTTCTTAACCAACATACTCATCCTTTGGCAACACTTGAAGGCTGACAATCTCCCTCAACATAGACCTTGTGACTTGATCTATTTGAAATCATATACTTGATGTTCTTTGAGGAAGTTCATGTTTATCAGAGCTTGCGGAAGTGTATCTTTGAAATTCAGAACTGTCTTCAAGTTTTGTTTAATGCTGTTGAATATATCCTTGAATTTTAAGAATGAGTATGTGGCCTTTACTGCAGCTCAGCTGGAATATGGTGGAAACGCCATCGACTTGTCCTGCATGTTTAAGTTAGTAATAAACAACATATATGGATGAATGTATCTTTGTCATTTCGTCGAATATGGTTGCAATAACCACAGTTCCTCTTTAATCAGTATAAATATTGCATGTGATCAGGTAGAATTCAAAAGAATCTCCTTGACAGGGTTTCGCAGCTGCACTAGCCGTTCTCGTTACCAGAGCATCTCAAAGCAGACAACACGGTAAGAGTGAATCTGTGAGTTATTGTCTCACTAATTGAGCCGTCAATACGTGTTCAGTCTTCCCATGCCTAGATGCCCTTTTGAGGCTGCCACAATGGACATAAGATTGAAAAACTTGTTTGAAAATCAGTCGACATGTTAATGAATAAAGATTTTTAAACATATCAAAAGTTTTATGTTTTCAAAAAAAACATCCGTCAATTCTCATTAATACACACAAATTATATTTGCATCTATGTTGGACTCTTTTACAGCTTGTGTTCTTGATGATGACCAACAAGTGTATATGGAATTGTATCCTAATGAGATTTATTGATTGATCTCGTTGGCTCTAGACTCTATAAGTGCACATTTGTTATTTGGTGATCAGAGGCTGGAGCGGACTGCCACCTTTTCAATATCTACGATCTCAGAATGAGAAAGTTGATAAAAGCGTGTTGTACTTCGTGAGAAATGAAACAAACTTCTTTTGAGAGAAGCCTGAGTAGCTGGGATGGGTTGTGCTTTGCATCACTGGGTCCATGATGACTTGTCTTCAATACCAGAATCATCATTGTGATTACCGATAGATTATGCATTGACCTGATTTCTACCTAAAGTTATATGGAGGGCTTCTTTCTTTACACCCTTCATCCTTACAATTCTTTTTCATTTTTCAACCCTTTCAATGTTATTCCAACGCGTCCTCATTATTACCATGTTGGGTTTGTTTCGGTGATAACTCATGCCTTGGATAACATTCTTCCTAATCTCACTTTACTCCTTTTTTCCATCATACCTAAGGACTGCTATTCTATCTAATGGAGTGTCCCTGGGTAGATCCCTCCGGTTCTGGCTGGATCATGGAACAAAATAATCCTAACATTAAACGCCTTATAACACGTAAGAAACAATAGTTGGACGGTCCTTTAGTATTTTCTATACCATAAAAACCATTGAAAATCAATCAACGTGTTCGAGAAATCATTTTTATTACACATTTGAGAGTTTATCATATCACCTAAAAAAGCTCCATCTACACATATGCATCATATTATGAAAGAGTTTTGCACATGCGAGGATGAGAGCGCACTTATATTCAAGAGATCTTATCCTATATTAAGACCGTTATAGATCACAGTTAATCACTATCCTCTCCTCAAAAACTGCAAATGTGTTGATCAATTTTTGACTCGATAAGTGAAATAAAGTACAAGTAATGTACGTTGATCCATTTTTTGACTAATCAAATAATGGGAGAATAGGAAAGCATGACGAATGAAGTAATTATTATACTCCCCCTCAATAAAAGAATAGAGTGAAACTTTGGAGTGGGAGTTTGTTGAGCACACAATTGTGAAAGATTTTAAATTCTTTTGATGAAAAATAACTTGAAAAAATTGTGCTCAACTGGAAAATAAATAGAGATAATGTGCATCAATGAACATTTTCTTAGTAATTTTTCTTAAGACAATCAAAACTGAATGTTTTTATATACCTTGCTACAAGACTAGAAGATAAGAACATCCCTGTTTTTTAGGAATAAAGTGCATAAATGAACATTTTACCTTCTTTAGGGACCGAGTCCTAAGTTGACATTTACTTAGAATTCGTAGAGAAAATTTTGATTGAAGTATAAACTAGTTCGGTCCAAACTTGAAAGTCCACTAGTTCGGTTCACCAAGGGAGTTGCTTGTTCGGGTGTCTTGTTCGATCCTCTCGATCGGTTGTCTTGTTCGATCCTCTTGATCGGTTGTCTTGTTCGATCCTCTTGATCGGTTGTCTTGTTCGATCCTCTTGATCGGTTTTATATTTTATAGTTTACTTTTCTGAGAGATATATACAAAGAGATTACTGTAATTTTGCAAGACGGTCAAGTTCCTGAGGACACGGGCTGCGCATACCAAGGTGACAAACCAAATAGTTGAATCTATCCACTGGAAGAGCTTTGGTAAAGAGGTCGGCCAGTTGGTAATCTGTCTTGAGAAAGTACAGCTCAGTCGTACCCTTTTCCACGTGCTCCTTCATGAAATGGTAGCGAACAACAATGTGTTTGGTTCTGGAGTATTGGACTGGGTTGCAGGATATGGCTATGGCAGACTTTGAATCACAATAGACAGGGACCTTGTTAAAGTGAAAGCCATAATATGTTAACTGTGTCCGTATCCATAGGACTTGGGCACAATAAGCAGATAGAGACACATATTCTGCTTCCGCAGTTGACTGCGACGTACATTGTTGCTTTTTCAATGACCAACTCACTAACTTTTCGCCTAAGAATTGAATTCCCCCCGGAAGTACTCTTGAAGGTGTCTTTACATCCCTGTAGGTTCCACGATCATTCATACAAACCTTAACAATGAAGTGCAGAATCAAGATGCAGGAAAATAAAGACTTTATTGATGATTGAAAAGAAAAACCTTTTTGGTGGCTAGAAACCCTAATAACAATATATTGACTAGCTATATTGTCTATAATGTCTAACCTAATTTTGACTAAACTAGGTGTATTTATACTAAAAAGGTTCTGCCCATTCTAGGCTTTTGTTGGGCTTTTCAGGCTTTTTCTTTGTCAGCCTAATTACATTAATAAACATTAATTAATTAACCAACTAACGAGCTAGACTTTTGTCTTGTATCTTCGAGTGACCGAAGCTTCTTTGTTCGGGTCCATTTATGTGATCCTAACAATCCCGCATAATCAGCATCTGAAATTCCTGTTAGTTCAAAGTCAGAATCCTTCGTATACCAGAGTCCCATATTAACGGTTCCCCGGAGATAGTGAAAGATCCTTTTAACCTCCTTAAGGTGATTCTCGGTTGGCTTAGCCTGGTACCAAGCACATAAACAAGTAGCATGTACAATGTCTGGTATGCTTGATGTAAGATACATTAGGGCACCAATCATGCTACGATATTTCGTTGCATCGATTAGAGTCCTATTTTGATCTAGGTCAAGCTTATCTTTGGTCTCCATTGGAGTTCCAATGGGATCACAAGTTTCCATTCCATTTTTTAAGGATTTCTAACATGTAGTTGGACTGGTTTATGAAGATTCCACATGGGGATTGGTTAACTTGTAAACCAAGGAAAAACGTCATTTCCCCCATCATCGACATTTCGAAGCGGCTTTTCATAAGGTCAACAAATAGTTGGGTATACCTAGGGTTTATAGAACCAAAGATAATATCATCTACATAGACCTGTACCACTAAGATGTCATCATTGAAGCGTCTTATAAACATCATTGGATAGTGCCTTTATTGAAGTGATTCTGTTGGAGAAACTTTTACAATTCATCGTACCATGCCCTTGGTGCTTGCTTTAACCCATAGAGTGCCTTCTTTAAATTGTAGACATGACTTGGATGATCAATATCGATGAAACCTTCAGGTTGACACACATACACCTCTTCTTTCAACGTACCATGCAAGAAAGTAGTTTTCACGTCCATTTGAAACACGATGAACGATTTATGTGCAGAATATGCCAAAAATATCCTGATAGCTTCCTTTCTAGTAGCCAGAGCGAAGGATTCTTCAAAATCTATTCCTTCCTCTTGACGGTACCCTCTCACAACCAGAAGAGTCTTGTTTTGGATGACCGTGTTCTCTTCATCATGCTTGTTTTTGAATAACCATTTCAAAGTTAGGGGTTTCATGTTATCTAGAGCAGGAACTAACACCCATATATCAAGCCTTTTGAACTTGATAAGCTCTTCTTGCATTGATTCAATCCATGCAGGGTCGGTCATAGCCTCTTTGACATTCTTTGGTTCTATAGAGCTCACCGTCAAGGCGTAGATGCACATGTCACCATCAATTCGTAATTGATTTCTTGTCAAAATTGGTCGTGAGGGTTCTCCTATCACTTGTTCCAGAGGGTGATCCTTAGTCCATTGATATTCAAGAGGGTAAAGTTAATAAAACGTATGCATGTTCGATGGATCCACATATTGTGAAGATGATGATTCAGCAGCACTTGTGGATGGAGTAGCAAAAGGATTAACAAACGAATTTCCATCGAGCATAGCATTTGTAACATTATCAGCAACTATTCCGGGTTAGAGTAGAGCTTGATTATCTTGTTGCTGAACATGTTGTTGTTGTGTTTCGAGCTCGTCAACATCCTGTGAAGTGTTTGGAATATTTGTAGCTTGAGAGGATGAATTTGTTGGTGTCGATGCGGTATCTGCTATTGTTGTAGATGACGTTGAAGTCTGAAGAACTTGAGGTGCTTGAGCAGGCGGAGCACTTCTTGTAGCAGCTGACAGTTGACCACCAATGAAATCATCATACATAGCTTCGAACAGTAAATCCAATTCATGTTTAGTTGGTTATTGAGTTGTTATTGTTGACGGAGCATAAGTAAGATCGAGTCCTAAAATGATTTGTCCAAAAGTCATGCTTTGAAGCCCGGGTTTTGAATTGCGTTGTTCAAACGCCATCGCTGAAAGCTCATCAAATGTCACATTCATTGTCTTCATGATTTTCTTTGTCCTTCAGTTGTAAACTCTGTAAGCACAGGAATTGGCAGAATATCTAATGAAAAAGCCAATGTCACCTTTTTCACTAAGTTTCCCAATGTCTTCACGATCATTCTTGGGATAACATAGAGCCCCGAATACATGAAGAAAGGAGATATCCGGTTTTCTGCCGTTAATGAGCTCGTATGGTGTTTTGTTAAATTGTCGGTGAATGATGGAGCGGTTTTGAGTGTAGCACGCAGTAGCAATCGCTTATGCCCATAAGAATAATGATGCATGAGAAAAAATCAACATTGTTCTAGCAGCCTCCACTAGCGTTCGGTTTCTTCGTTCCACGACTCCATTTTGCTGAGGAGTTCTCACTGAAGAGGATTGGTGGGAGATGCCAACACTGTCAAAGTATTCTTTAAGCACTTGATTCTTGAATTTTGTGCCGTTGTAAGTTCTTACAATAATGACTGGAGCTTGTAAAAGGACTTGAATCTTCTACAAAAAAGTCTTAATTACTTCTGGTGCTTCATCCTTTGATCTGAGAAAGTGGACTCACGTGTAACGAGAGTAATCATCCACTATCACCAGAATATACCACTTTCCATTTATGCTTTTGACTCTCATTGGACCACACAAATCTATATGAAGCAAGTGTAATCTCTGCTTTAAATTTGGAATAGGTTTGGGTGGGTGAGATGCCTTTTTGCTTTTTCCTTGCTCACATGAGGGACAAAGATGTTCTTTAGGATATTTGAATTTTGGAAGACCGCTGACGAGATCATTTTTAGCAAGGTCATTTATGGTGTCAAAGTTGAGGTGGGATAAAGGTTGATGTCATAACCATGAATTGGTAGAAGTAGCACGAGCCATGAGGCAAATTGGAGAGGCAAAGACCATTTCATGAAGATTGATGGTGTAAAGGTTTGTTGTATGATTTCCTTTCAACAAATCAACTCCTTCTAGATTTATAACGAAATAGGTGTTCCTTCTGAAAGCGACCTCTAAATCTGAATCACAAAACTGCCCAACCGAGAATAGGTTGTGCCCTAAGCCTTCAAGGAAATAAACCCTAGTGATCAATATATTTCCCCATTGAAGATCAATGTAACCCAAAATTGCAGCAACATGATCATTTCCAAAGCAGACAGTTCCAAAAAACTTCCAGACAAAATTGATGAGAAGCTTTAGATTCCTGGTCATAAGCTTGGAACAACCCGAGTCGACGCACCATAAACAAATTTGGATAACCTGCCAAGAAAAGAAGTAGAATTTGGAAACTATTTGATTGTAGGTTCCGGAGGGTTAGAAGTGAATGCATTGTCACTTTTAGAGCAGTCATATTGACTCTCTGATTCACTGGATTCAATTATTTTTCCTTTAAGGTCAAAAATTCTTTTAGTAGGTGACCACCTAAGGCATGATCTAGGTTTCTTAGGCTTAGGTGAAGCAAGTATTTCTTTGGACCCTACCTTCTTAGGTTTCTTGACCAGTGGCTTATGTTTCTTTTGATTTGCAGTTTTTGAAACATTAGCGTTGTGTTTATCATTACGAATTCATGCCATTCACATAATTAAGCACACAGACATCATGATTAGCAGTAATTAAACATTGCTTACACATAGCATAAACAACTTTAGATTTATCATTCCGAATAGCATGCTTAACGTTATTACATTCAGATGACATATGTTTCTTATTCTTAGACAGCAGTAAATTCCTATGGTGTTCTTCTACTTCAACTTCTTTATTCTTGATACAACTACTCTTAGACGCAGAAGGGACCCTATCATTCTTCGTATTGCTCCTAGGCTGTGGTCTTCTGGTCTTAGTAGTGATGTCTACTCCTGTAGAAGACAAACCATTTGAATTAGAATTAACATCTTTCTTGGTGATGACATGAGGTTGTGAAACAGTGATCGAATTTGTCCTAATGCTTGCTCTAACTTTGTTAATAGGCACAAATTTATCTTCCCTAAAAGTCTTAAACGTATTAATCCTAAACATTCCAGGGGCAATCACTTTATCATTTGTCATAACTTTTGATTCTGTGGTGGTAGGTACCGAGTTTGAAGTGACAGGTTTTGACAAATCATTCGTCTCAACAACCTTGGGAATGATCTTTGATTTTGGGAACGGAGACACAGAATAAAGTTTTGTTCCCGAGGTTGATTGATTTGCAAACTTAGTATTCGCACTCGTACCTTTTGTGGTGTCCTTTTGTTCAGAAACCTTATCAAATAACTGGGCTCTTAGCTTAGCATTTTCATAAATCGTGTCATGTAATTTGTCTTGCAAAGAGTCAATTATTGTTTTGGTTTGAGTTCGTGTCACAAAGATAGAGTCAAACAGGTTCTTGTATGTGGTCTTAAGATGAGCATTTTCTTTAGCATAATTCAAAACTTGAAACTCTAATTCCACGTTCTCATTCTCTAGTTTCTGAGACAAAGGATCAAGGGTATCTGATACACATAGAGTATCCTTACTTTTACCCTTTTGATCTCCCAACTAAGCTTGCAACCGTTCGATCTTTTGTTGCATGTCATTATAAGCTTTATCGTACGAAATTTTGTCATATTTGCATTCTTCACATTTCTTGTACCAATCATTCCAAAGTTTAGCATATTCATTTTCCTTTTTAATGATACAATTTCCAAATCATTCTTTCGTACGTTCAAGCTCAGTTTGGAGATTTGATGTATCTATAATAGAATTACTTTGCACAATAGACATAATATTATGACTTACAACTGCTCTCAAGAGACGCTTAATTTCCAATTCCAAAGCCTTGTGCTTAGCAAGAGATTCATCAGCTTGCTTTGTAAGAGATTTGAAGTCTCGAACAAATTTGGATGCTTCTTTCAAAAATTGTATTTCAAAATTTTGAACTCTAGCATCAACTTGGTTAACGATAGGTTAAATTTCATCTTTTACAATTTTGTGAATCTCTTGATGAGCAGTAGACGACTAATTGTGTATATCTAAAGTCATTTTTTGTTTGACAACACGTTAAAGAGTCACAATGCTGCTTTTTACCTCATTTAGAAATTTTCGTGCAACACTTGGAGTAGTATCATAAGAAAACTCTTCATTTGGTATTAAAATTGATTTGGAAACACTAGCTGTTTTTGAAATATTTGAAAAATACAACTCTTCACGTGACTTGGCCTTTTGAGAAACAAAAAAACCCTGAAAGATGATTAATCTTTGTATAATTTGCTAGTTTTATGTCTTTGTTTAAATGTTTCATTTTTTTCGCGACTCTCTTGAGCAAGTTGCAGTGTCTCCTTCGATAAAAAGGGTTCTGATAACCTAAAGCCATTTTCTATTCGGTGTGGTAAAACGAGTTTAGCTTAAGTGAAAGCATGTGCATCGTTTGAATCGATTGATCTGTTTTTACCAAAATGTTATCTAATTCCTTTATTTTATTCTGAAGTTGAATTTGTTTATCAAGAAGCTCATCTTTGCGTATTTTGAAATCAGACTTCAACCTTTTCTTTTCTTCTTGAAGAGAAGAAACATTTGATTTTTCTTTTGAAAGCTGGTTATTTAAATTTGCAATTTTCTCATTCAAAGTCGTTATCGTTTTAGCAGAAATTAAGTGAAGTGCATTTATCTTTTTAGTAGGACATTGCTCTTGATAAATAGACTTTTGATAACACCTTTCAAGTTTGTCATATTTTTCTTGATTGATTTCAAAACACTTTTCTTGATTTTTATATCTAGCAAGCTCAATGGTCAAATCAGCATTTGTTTCTTTCATTTTACGATTGACCGAGTTGACTTTCTCAACTTCAATTGCCAAACTATTATATAATGATTCGAAATAAGCATGTGTTTCCTCAACAGTTATAGGATGTTGTTACCCTCTTCCCCCTCTTGTTCCACACTAGAAACCATAGAATTAACATTACTATCATTCTGTTGTACTTGGTGTGGTTCAAGAATGGGCTCGAGTAGCTCAGCATACTGCTCCTCTTGAGTGAACATATTGAATATATCATTATTATAACAATTGTCATAATGGTGTACCTTAGCTGATCCGTCTGAGTCATAGACGGGAGCGTTGTCAGTCTGAGTACCCGATGTCGATGCTTGCTGCAAATTAGCCATCAAGATGCAGTTTGCATTGACTTCCTCAATCTCATCAAGATCCCCTGCAGCAGCCATCAAATCAAACTCTTCAGCTTAGAGTTGGTAATGACATCAAATAACGTCTATTTTATAGCATCATTTATCCCACGATATTAACCCATTTTGTATAGTTATTGCAAAGAATTGTTACTTAATCGTTTATATTTGAGAATTGCAGTAATTATGGAGTAATTGGTGAAAGATAGCAAAAGGCGCGCATTATGGAGCTTAAATGAAGATATTTTGAAGATTACTATTCTGAAGACCAATACGTCGTATCCATCAAGAAGATACGGCGTATCCGTGCCTGCATTCACCAAAAGACCACACAGGATTAAAGAGCAATACGCCGTATCCAGAGGACTCAATATGTCGTATTCAAGATATGGAATTAATATAATATTCTGGAAGATATCAAACGTGGTCCCTACTCTAAGAAATCCCCAATACGCCATATCCAACTCCTTGGATACGCCGTATTCAACTGACTTCTAGACCTTATAAATAGAAAACTCAAAAAACAAGTTTTAAGTGTGCTAAATCATATTCTCGATACCTAAACCATAAAAGTCAATTTTCAGAGGCTGAAAAAGAGCAGGAATGAGGTCGAGCAACGTAATCCATTTCCCTAGGAGAATCGTGTAATTTCATAGACTTTAGTAATTTCGTTTTGTTTTTGGTATCATTCGTGAATCGGTTAGTTTACCTTGGCTAAATAATTACTCTTGTATTTATTATGACGTTTGAAGGCTAATACCTTCGGGTATTAGCCATTATTATGAAGATTTGAATGTTTGGTATTTGTTTATTATTGATTTCTTGATTTATCGTTGTACGCTTGTTTATGTTTATCACTTTATACTTGTGTACGCGCTTTTGTATACGACCTATCATTCAATGGATCTAGATGAAGTGGACCAAGCAGAGTAGAGTCCGGGATAGCTTCATATAGTAATTCATACATTAGAATAATAGTTACATGTATTGCATCTAGTCTGTGTCTAGGATACGCTTCAGGTTTAACTAGAAGGTGACCTAGATAATTCAACAAATAACTTTCTGATTCCATTGGATAGTTGGGCAAGTGAACTACTAGTGTATAGATTGCCATTAAGCGGTAAGTGGGTAAAGTCTCTATGAGCTAGGGTTTAACAAGATCACCATTGCTTTAATCCCTAAGATAGATTATAATTAGCAAATAAGGATGCTTTATGAGGATGCTTTAATTGTGACATGGAATTAATGATGTTAAGTATTAGGAGATGTAACGACTAAGTCTTATTTAAGATATTGATAATGCCACCTCGAGAGAAGAAATCATTGCACTTAATAAACAAACCAACATTCTAATCAGATTAATAATGGTTAATACAATTTTCTTATATAAGGTTCAACCACTCTTTTATCTTTTGTTAATTAGCTTGCATGGGTAACAGTGTCTTGAATTGATTGCAGTCACAAACAAATTCGTGCCAGTCTCTCAGGCTGAAAACTTAATTTTCCTCATTAAGACTGGATTTTAGACTGACATAGGTTTAACATAGGATTTATTAGAATAGAATGAAACTTAGATTAGACAACCCAAGATATTAATTACATTGATAGTTATAACCTCGCTCTAGTTATCGACACCCTATTTACACGAAATCTACTACGTCGGGTCCTGGCGTTTAATAGTGTTGTTTTGGTTATGTCGGCAAAAATTAAATTTAAAACTTAAATCATAATAAAATAACACCTACACAAACAACACATCAAGTTTTTGGGCACCGTGCCGGGGGGGAGGAAATTTAATATGATTATTTATTTTGATATTCTGGTTTTTAACATTAGATTAGATCTAACCCTTAGGATTAGTGTAATTTAGATTAATTTATTATTCTGCTTGTTTATTTATTCCGTTGGTAATACAGCGTATTCAGATTACTGAACACGACGTATTTGTTATTTAAAAATTTTCCTAGCAAGATTGTTTCAGGATGGACAATCCAAACCTTACTAAGGAAGAATACATCAGACTTGAGGAAGAAAAAGCTCGTAAACGTAGAAAAGTGTTTAATTGGCAAACTGCTACATATGGAAAGATCAGGGTTGATGACAATCTTCATGACCTTAGCTATGTGGAAGCCGAATTCCCAGCTATAGTCATTAACGATGACTTTGCAACTCAGGATACACTTCAATACAAATCTCAAGTAAGTACATTTGTTAACGATGAAATTGACTTTAGAATATCATTTGACGAATCCGACGAGGAGGATTATACAATAATTTGTGACACAAACTCTTTTTCTTATAAAATGATTTCTGTCAACAATTTGAAAACGGATTCAGAAAATGATTATGAAAAAGTCATGCCTTCAATTCCATCACCTGAGCCTGCAATTAGTTGTTTTGATGATTTAGACTTCTTCAACGATTTTGAAAACGAATTTCTAGCCATTGTTTATAATGATGCTCAAAAGTCTAAATCAGATTTATTAACTGAACCAATTTTAAACCCCCAACATATCGATGAATTTGATTTAAACGACAAAACATCATTGTCTGAATATGACGAGGAGGAACAAAATGTTTTGTACTTTAATGATCTATTCCCTTTCAACATTATTTGTCCCGATGATTTAGAATCAGAAAAAGACAATGATAATAATGATATCGATATAATACAGCCTTTTGAGAATAATGAAAATACACATGGGTCAACTACGCTTTTTGAAACAAGTCACGATAAAATCACTAAATGTATCAAAACAGGAAGTTTTGTCATAAACTTAAATATAAAAATCGTGATTTGAATTTATTACGCAAACGGAATGCTATTCTATCTCATTAAGAATTTATGTGCGCCGTTTGGCGTTCCGTTCGACCCTAAGCGGTATTATAAGGATGGTGTTTGAGCAATAATGTTGCGGATGCCAAGGTACGTTTTGTTTGATTTACTTTAGGAAAATTGGTCTCCAAGGTTGGATACGGCGTATTAGAATTAAATCTATAAAAAATTTACCACAACTTTTTCACCACCTCTCACACACACAAATTTTTATAACTTGGAGATTAGCTGATTTCGATCCCTTATCATACTCACTCCTTTATCTAGATCATACGGTAATAAACCTCACCCTTTTTCCTTTTTGATTTATGAATTTTGAATTTTAAAATTAGGATTAGGGTTTGGTTTTAGGATTAGGATGTTATGGTTATTGAAAACGTACCCCCTGAGTAGATTTATGTTGCCTAAGTTTTTGAAATGGGTAAAAACAAGGGAGACCCTGTTCGTTTTTTATAAGTGCAGACCAATACAGCATATCCACTCAAATGGATACGGCGTATTGATAAATTTTTACCTAAATTAGGAACACCAATATGGCTTATTCATTAAATTGAATACAACATATTAAGTGAATTAGGATCCTGGAAATACAAACCCATACGCCGTATTGACTAAAACCAATACGACGTATTAACTTAAAGATCCCTATACGGCGTATTCATTAATTTGATACGCCGTATCCACTCTCATAACAGAATGTTTAAACTTCTATACTCTTGTGCTTTGCTCGATTGATTTTGCGGATATGGCACCCTTACCACCGCATGAGCAGAGACATAAATTTCTTAGATATAAGGGGTTGTTGATGGAGCATCTTGATGAGGCCAGTGTTAGTGTGTTCACTAATAGGGCTTGGAGGAGGATGTTTGATATTAGGGGACCATTGGTGCACGAGCTTATTTTGAAGTTTTTCAGCACATTTAGATTCAAACATGCTATACTTGATTTGGACACCTGTTGGACTCTGCAGTTTCAGTTAGGCAGAGTTAGGAGGCGCATGAGCTGGTGGGAGTTCATTATAGCCCTGGGATTACATACGGAGGAGGAGATGCAGACGGCTGGGTTTGAAGTTTACTGGGCCGGGAGCGCCAGGCAGATCCCCGATAAGGGGGATCTGAGGGATTACCGGATGGGGATCTCATCTGTTGGAGATTTCCTTGGCACAACCCCATCATACACTTTGATTAGGGACCCTATTCTTAGGTTATGCCATCGGTTGATTACGTGTAGCATTGCTGGGAGGAGTCAGACACCTGAGAAAGTGACCGTGACAGATTTATTTTATCTGAGGGGATTGAACATTGGCTCGATCAACGTTCCTTACTTGTTGGTAAGATATTTGAGGTTGTTTGCCGCTGGGAGGAAGAGCGGGGCGCATATTTTTAGAGGGTAGTTTGTTTCTAGGTTAGCCTATCATTTTGGGCTCTTGACTACAGAGATATTGGGTAGATTGACTGTTATTGCCCCCGAGCTTCCAGTGATTGATATGGCAGAGTTGGTTAGGCTGCAGATTTATGTAGAGATTGATGATACTTGGACCTGGGTGGCTATGGGACTGGAAAGGCAGCCTGATGCTGAGGCCGAGGATGCTCCGATTATTGATGAGGGTGGCCAGGCTGATCCGGCACCCGTACAAGCACCTCAGCAGCCACCACTACCATCTCCTGCCAGGATACCCAGAGGTTAGGGAGATTAGAGGAGGATGTACAGGGACTACGTTGAGATGTTGGGAGCTTACGAGGACTTATGGAGAGATCGATGACCGATCAGGGGAGATTCTCTACATGGATGATGACGTGTATGACGCAGCTGATGGAGGCTAGCAGGTTGACATACTAGGCATTCGACGGGTCTTTTCGAGGGAGCTCACCTGTTGCATTCCAGAGACGGACCAGACAGAGGACTGGCGAGGCCAACACCTCCACAGCTTAGCAGGACCTTCAGCAGCCTGACCCATGATCTCTCCTATCTTTATCTTTTGTTTATATCTGTACATTTGTTATTATTATTCATATCTTGATGTATCTAACACTTAAACAGGTTCTTGCATTTTTTTATATATGTCACTATATGACTTTTTGGTTTGTTTGTGCGTGATAGAGCAAAGCCTGGCAGTAAGTTCAGCAACATAGTTTATATGTGAGAAATCACATGTCCGTTTTATACTAAAAATGACCCTAAAATGATCAAATTGTGCAAATTATGCTTGTATATTGCTTGTTTTGTCATTTGTGATGTGTAGGGATGGATATTGCAATAATCACAAGAAAATAGCCAAAACCGGGCAAAAACGAACACAAGAACGGATAGAGTGCACAAGAGCCAGGAGTTTTCTAGCAGAAGTCAACCATGGTCAAACATTGGTCAACCCATTAAATGACAAAACCCTTAAAATACCAAAACAACCCTTAGTGTTAAATCAATTGCACCACAAGCCCTAAAATTAATAACACCGTTAGTCCTTTTAATATAAAAGACTAACGGTCGTTAAGTCAAGTTTTTTAACCCTTAAACCTTTTTACCCGAGCCCAAATTAAAACA
>BQNB010068119.1:3926-33954 GCA_026074375.1 Tanacetum coccineum
ATTTGTGTATTGTTTTATTTTCAATGTATAAAGTGTGAGATAATATTATCATGGGTAAATTTAATAAAACATTAAGTATTGGGTACAATCGTGGGTATTTGTTGAAGCGTAGAAATATTTTTGTGGTTCCGGGTACGCTTAAACGCACTTTATCGCGAAACGTACATAATTTACGTAACCGATAAAAATAAAATAAACAACGACCATAATTATTCTCAAAATAATTATTTAATACTTGATTGATGCAAACGTTTAATTGATTGATGCCCGTTTACATTGAATAATCGCTTTTAGCTTACGCGATTTAACTTAACACTTTAAACTTAAAAGCAAACGCGTACAACACTAAAATGAATAGTAGATTTATCGACGTCGTCAATGACTTGAAAACACGGGGTGTTATAGACTTCCCCCGTTAAACGAGCCTTGTCCTCAAGGCTCACGATGCAGCACTTGACGACGGTGCGGTATTGGTGAAGAGGTGTGGGTATTTCTTTTTGAATTGGTCTTCACGTTCCCACGTGAACTCAGGACCTCTCTTGGAGTTCCATCGAACCTTGACTAATGGGATCCGGCTTCGCTTCAACCGTTTAACTTCATGGCCCACTATTTCTACTGGTTCCTCAACAAAATGAAGCTTGTCATCAAGATGAAGTCCATCCAACGGAACGGCTAATGGTTCGTCGGCATGACACTTTTTCAGGTTGGACACATGGAATGTATTATGAACTCTGCTCAGCTCTTCAGGAAGTTCGAGCTTGTAAGCAACCTCTCCGACCTTTTCTAACACCTTGAAAGGTCCAACATACCTAGGGTTTAACTTCCCCCGTTTGCCAAAATGTACGACCCCTTTCCAAGGCGAAACTTTAAGCATAACTTTATCCCCGACTTGGAATTCCATCGGTTTACGCTTCAGATCGGCGTAACTCTTCTGTCGTATGTCGAGCGGCTTGCATCCTTTGCTTCTTTGGATGCTTGTTCTCAGTAGTCTCTTCAAATTTAATTCTGGATGCGCGAGGATTGTGCCTTTACTCCAACTTCGATCCAACAAATGGGGGACGACTTTTGACCATAGATAAGTGCTTCGAATGGTGTGGCCTTGATGCTAGCCGTGTTAGCTATTGTTTATGAAGACTCGACTAATGGCAAATGGTTAAACCAACCTTTCCAATGGAATATCGATCGCACAAGACGAATATATCCTGAGAGTTTGAATGGTCCTCTCTCCTTTACCCGTCTATTTGTGGATGGTACCTAATACTATTTCCACAATTAGTACCCAAGCGTTCTGATAGTGACCTCCAGAAATTAGTTATGATCTTGAGTCACTGATCACAAATGATGGTAACGGTATTACATGCCTCGCTGGACAACCTTTTTAGGTTATTCTTGCAAGTTTTATATAGGATCGTCTCTCTCATCGGTGTGAAGATCGCAGACTTAGTGGAGTTAGGTCAACAATTACCCAAATGGGGTGTCGTTTATCATTGCGACGAATTAGGGAAGCTTAGTATCAAAATCTATGGTGATGTTGTCCCACTTCCATTCAGGTATCTTAGGTTGTACCAACAATCCTGATGGTCTTTGATGTTCAGCCTTGACCTTAGCACAGGTCAAACACTTGCTAACATAGGTGGCGATGTCGGCTTTCATATTGGGCCACCAATATAGCTTCTTCATATCTTAGTACATTTTGTCGAAACCCAGATGTATAGAGTACTTTGATTTGTGGGATTCGTGCATGATCACAGTCCGTAAATCGCCATAACAAGGTAGCCAACTCCTGCCATTGAGGCATAGGGTTCCATCCGCAAAACTGGGGTTCCAACTTTTCTGTCCTAATCGCCCTCTGAGATTTTTAGCGTTTTCTAACCAACTTCCTCCAACATCTTCATTCTTGATGTCTTAGTTTTCGTGCTTCAGTTGAGCATTCATTGATTTGTTTGGGAAGATCCAAACTAATAGTCAGACTAAGGCTCGAACTCTTAACGGGTGAATTCGTTCTTAGCCTGCTGTCAAGCAGCCTATATCAGCAAGACATTGGTTTCCCGGGTGTATAAGAATATCGAAATGGTCACTCACTAAGCAACTGCTAACCATCTCGGCGTTGTCTCATAGAGTGGTGAGTATGTTTATGTCTGATAAGAATGTGTTGTAATCTTGTATGATCGAAGTAAACACTGTATACTTGGTTACCGTACAGCTCAGTGCATCTCCAAATCTTGTGTGAGCGAACACTACATACTCCAAGTTCCTGAATTGAATGTTGTCGATATAGTTCTTCTCATGAATTTTCACTATACTGGCGTGATGCATAGGAAAATCACCACTTTTTGTTGTCTTGGCATGTTTTTTATAACCACTAGTCCCAACCATTCTTTTGAAGCTGCAGTATGCGATGAAATCTTCGCTTCCATCGGGTAATGCAAGGATTGATGCCATCGCACAACTTTCTGCTTCAATAGTTGAAAAGCTGCTCTTGTTATCGCCTCCACAAAAACTTGACCTTCTTTTGAAGTAAGCTTAGTCATTGGTTGGACAGATCTTTGAAAAACCCTTCAATGAATCTTCGATAATACCAGCAAGACTAAAAATTAACGAATCTCGTTGTGACTTAGGCGATGTCCAATCATTAATGGATTCAATCTTGGCTGATTCCCAATGAATTCCCTTCACTATCAATCACGTGACGAGGAACTGTACTTTGGGATCCAAAATTCACACATTGAAATTTTGGCATACAATCTCTTTCTTAAGTAAACTCTAAGATTAGCTTAAGGTGAAGTGTTCGTGTTCTTGCTTGTCTTGAATATATCAGAATATCATCAAGAAAGAATAAATTCAAGATCTTATCCAATATGGTGCATACCCGCAAAACAAGAAATATAAGCTACTTTTGCACTTTATTCTCGTAGAGTATCAAGTAGACCCGCTCACTCACTTACAAAAGTAAATCTATAAGTATAAAAGTACAAATAGAACGATTCATAAGGTCCATGAATACTGCAGGTGCGTTTGTCAAACCAAACGGCATAACTTGAAATTCGTAATAGTTGTAACGGGTTCTAAAGGTAGTCTTCGGAATGTATTCTTCTCGAACCCTCAGTTGGTGATAACCCAACCTTAGATCGATCTTCGAGTAGACACTCGACCCTTGAAGCTGTAGCAAATTAAATCATAAATTAGGGGGGAGTGGATAAACGGTTCTTCATGTCAGTTTGTTTATTCGATAGTCAATGCACATCCAGAATGTCCATCACTTCTATCGTGACTAACAATGACCGGAGCTCCCTAGGGTGAGGAACTGGTCTTATAAAAGCCTGTGTTCCAGACTGCTCTTTCAGTTGCTCCGATTAACTCTTTCATTTTGGAAAGGCACATTCGTAAGGTGCCCGTGCTACAGGTGCAGCACAAGGTTACACAATCAATTTGAAAACTCAACTTGTCGAGCGGAGGAAGACCGGAAAGTTCCTCAGGAATACTTAGGAAAGTCTCAAACTATGGCACGTGCTCAAGTCGCTTCTTCTCGACCAAAACTATTGTCTTCAACCTCCTTTGCAGTGTATGTGCCATAAAGATAGGAAATCCTTTTTGCTTTGTAATTTTGTGTTGTAGTGCCACGAAATGAGTTTAATCGTGTCACATTTCCGGGTTTACTTCATCACCGTGTATGATAAGCGTTCATTCTCCAGGGGATGGCGAACTTATTCTCGGCAAACACAATGTACCGCTTAGTACATTCGCCAACCAATCCATTACCGTTATAGCAGCGAAACTTCCAAGTTCTACAGACATTAAGTTTATGTTGAATGGTGGTTTTGGATGTTTATGTGCAACAATAAGGATAGATGTTTAACCTAATATATTTTCCCGTCAAGCTAGTTCGACTATCATATTATAGTGATCTTGGGTAGGAGGCGTGATGTCAATTTGGGAGCTACAATGCGATGGCACCAGCTATCAAATAGATTAAGCATAGCGGTTTGTTAGAAGGAACGTAACCGCAACGACATTGTCTGGGTTTTCCCCCGCATTTCCAACCACATACACCTTCACTGGAGCCCTGTCATTCCCAGCTTGATTACCACGGTCATTATTTTTCAGTTTTGGGCAGTTTCTTTTAAAGTGTCCTTGAGCTCCACACTCATAGCAACCATTTCCCTTCTGATTATTTTTTTTGTTGTTGTGGTTGTTGTTGTTATCATTTGCAGGTCGGCTTCTACGATCCTTGGCCAGATGGCCAACCTTTTTGCAGTTATTGCACCTAGGTGGACAAGGACCTTCATGATTGTAATTACCAATTAGGATCACTGAGGTTTAGATCGTGCGTATGTTTCCTGTCACTATTGCCTACAGTGTAGGCTGGCCTGTGTTATGCCTCTTATTCTGCTGTTGTTGAGTTTGATTGTTCTTGGATTAACGTCATCATCACATTCCTTTTCTTTTCCTGCCTGATGTTCAGCAGAGGCATCGGGTCTGCTCATCCATCAAAACTCAGTGGTAAAACTGATAGCCTCCTGCATGGTTACGGCTTTGATTCCTTTACACTGCCAAGTATCATTTAGGACAAGCCATCGATATAACTTTTCAATCTTGTCTACATCTTCTGGGAAACATCCTGGCCAATCAACGATAGTTGCTAAAACTGTCGCATTGTAGGCAACCACATCGGTGCCTTTTAACCTAAGATTCCACAACTCAGTTAATCTTGTGATTCACCCCTTCGGGCAATAATTATCAGTCAATCATTTTCTTTAGTAGTGACCATGGCATGGCATGAGTGCTTCGGGAGCTGGGTACTTTACATTGGGAATTCCAACTTGATAGAGCTCGTCTTGTAGAGTGCAAGTCGCAAATTTAACTTGACAAGAAGCTGTGCAATTGCTAATGCTAAACACAGACTTTATTTTCTCAAACCATCGAGTGAGTCCGACGACTCCCTCAGTGCCTTTAAAGTCTAAAGGTTTGCATTTTAGGAATTCCGAGTAAGAGCAATCGCGAACAGCTTGTGTTGGCCTTGGTCTTGAACCATTGCTGTCATAGCCATTCCTAACTCTACCTGCTTCTGCTTCTGCTTCTGCTTCAGCCATTGCAGCAACAACTCCTTGGTCAATTCAGGCCTGAAGTTGCACCTCAGTAATAGTTGTGGTGGATGCTGTTAGGGCTGGTGTGACTGGTGTTGACCTTTTGGTTCATTTTGGTGCCATTTTCTTCAATCACAAGAAAATACAATACTCGTTAGATTTTAATACAATCATAACGTGACATAACATATGCATCATATATAAAATAAGATCACATCACACAGTGAAACATACAACCAACACAAGATCGACATAACATAATCTGTTTGGTATACAATGATTCCCTATCGCTAGGTTACAAAATGAAAATCAACCTAGAGCCCTACTAGCTGGGAGTTACCCGTAATACTTAGTAGGCTATACAACATAGCTAAACAAAAGACAAAACGATCCTTACCGCGTAGCTAATCAAACAAATGTTTATACCGGTCTACTAGCTGGGAGCAACCCATAAAAACTTTAGCAAGTATATAGTATAGCTACATTATGTAGTAGAAAAGTAACATAGGCACTAATAGACAGTATCACTCTAAGGTGTCAGATCGCGTGCTCAGCATATCCAAAAAAAACCCTGAATACGATGATATGCCTCCGTACGCAGCGGTCTTCCGCGTTCCTGACGCTGCCACTCATGGCTTACGCGCCTGAGTCTCTAACTCACTGTAATCCATGCCTCTATTGCCTGCTGTAAGTACTCAGATTATGCCAAGTCCTGACGGGTTTCTGAATTACTCTCTTGCTTGTAAGACATGTCTCTTCTCCTTAATACCTTCAATCTCAGCTCTCACAGTTGCCAGAACGCGATCCTGCTGTGGCATCGTGATGTTGTGAGTAAAACTCCGAACTCTCTCTACTGCGAACATCTACCTGGTAACTGACCCTCAAGTTGACCACCTCTAAGGCAGCCATCATCCTCCTCTTAGTATATCGGACCCTAGTCTCCACAGTGTCTACAGAATTGCAATCGACCCTATGGGCCATAGTGGGTCCTAGCTGTCTCGCAACAGCAGTAGCAAAACTCTCCCCAACCTCACCCAGGTACTGTGTAGCAGTAAGTAGTAGCTATTTGTGAGCGAGTGTCAGAAATCAGGAATATCAGCTTTGTGTGGTCTAGTGGGGGGATGGCATGGCAGGTAGTGGCTATAGGTAGAACAATTGGTGGCGAGGTCCCTGTAAGAGTAGTGGATGTTATAGGTGGATGGTGTTGAGCTCTCTTCTAAGCCATGGTTGCTTAGTACATGGGGTCGGATAAGTGCGGGTATGAAAAAGGATGGTGGTTGTGGTGGCTGTAGAAAGCAAATCTTAGTAATGTATGCCTCTAATAGGTGCTTATCCTCAGGTGGCCACTAAGTCCTCAGGGTGTCAGCTGAGGAATGTAACTGGTACATGTTCACTCAAGGGGGGGGGTGGATCCTCATGGGATCTGGGACATATATCTGGAGAACGAATGGTTCTGCATTCTAGTAACTGTCGTGGCAAGCCTCCTCGTAAGGATCCTCAGATGGGATACTCCATGACCGTGCCTCAGAGTGAATAGAAGTATAGGTAACTACGGAATCAGCTGACATGACTACTGTGACCAGCAGAAATAACTTATATGAGTATATTATATAAGGCTCTTATTGTAATATACATAATATATTATAACTACGTATATCAATTGTGAATGCATTTAGTATAACTAACTAATGCAACAACTAGTGTGTGTCCCGTAAAAACCCCTTTGTATGAATGCAATGTTTGAAAAACGGTTATAGTCCAGCAAAAACATTTGACCTGGTTCTCTTATATCATCCCTGGTCTTGATACGTCTGTAACACCCCCAAATTGGGTCGCAGCGGAATAAGGGTCCGGGGCGTGTAACACAAGATGTATATAGAACGACCAAAAAGTCATTTAAAACTGATACATTGGAATTAACAAAGTATTTGTTACATAAGCTGAAGCTTAATTGTCCAGTGAGTTCAAAATACAAAGATTTCTAGCCCTTAACAGTTTATACAAAATGTAATGCGAGCAAAATCTTTAATGACATGATAATCCAGATCAAAAACCACCATTATCCCTTTGGCACCTCGTTGCCTGTTTGAACACCTGAAAACATTGCTTTAAAACGTCAACAAAATGTTTGGTGTTTGGGGAAAAAATTTTTTCAAGTTTTAGGTTGAGTACAATTATAATATGCAGGAACGCAAAGACTTCTCCCGCATGTAATGCAACAGTATGCTGACATCACAAAATCGATTACTGTTTTCTTAAGCTCATGACACTGAAGCTCGACAACTTATATTCGCTGATAATAATTCATATTGCTTATTCTGATCGATCAGATATTGCAAATATACTAAAACAATGACCTTAATAACGACATGCTATAAACGTTTGTTACTGGTTGTCTAGCTAATCACCTGAAAAGGGGAAGGTTCAGAATCCCTATAGATCTAATCATTAACATGCGCGTACATTATGTAATTCACAACTACATTTATGCAAATGATAGTTCATGATAATGGATCAACGTGGTTATCGCTACGCTGGCAAACACATAATCATCGCTAAAATATACATAACTTTGGGTCCAAATTACTTAAAACAGATCTATGTTTCACCCAAGGTTATAAATCAGTGAAATCGTAAGAAAAAATGTGGGGACGATGAAATAGTCACCTTGAGTTCTGATTGGCCAAACGATACACAGATAATGCGTCACGTAATATGAACATATGCAACCTTCTCTTGAACTGGTCGTATTAGCACTATCGATATTGATTAACTAACATTCTATATTACGTATGTTTATGTTTGTTAAAGATCATACTATCGTTTGGGCTATTCATAATTTAAGAGGTCATGTGTAGTGACCGTATGTGGAGGTTAGGACACTTTAAAATCGTTGGTGTTAGTAAATCCAACAAACTCGTCGATAGTCACCCCGAAGAGGCCTCATTATGAAACTCCCTAGTTAATATAGTAAACGTTGTTATCCACTTATATTTCTATATAGCTTCATTCCTCAGGTCAAGTAGGTTTCTGTGAAATCATGTATGGTTTAGTTAAAAAACGTTAGATTATTACACCTTTAGCAAAAATGACACTAACTTTATCGGTTTTAGTCGTTGCCGCGTTTCTTAAGTCTACGTTTTTCGCTTTAGATATGATGTATTATATAATTATTCATTTTTTTATTTTTTAACCTTCTGTTGATATCAGTACTTTTTCTGGGCTTGGCGAGGGTTATTGGTCGTTTTTTATTTTATTTCGTTCATACCGGTATTGCTTAACTTGGGCGGGTTATTCCCGTTGTAGCGAGTCTTCGACCTCGTCTTGGGGTGATATTTGTGCTATGGGTGGTTGTAGACACTAGGATTCTTGTCAAGATGGGTTGCAGAATTTTGGTCCATTTGAAAAATTGTCTTGATGATGGATACTCTGTTAATTTTAAAGTGTTCATGGGGAATAACGTTTGGACGGTGCATCTGAGATTGTGTATTTATTATACACCGCGTGTGTGGGCATGTACAACTTTTATATGCTTAATATACATACCACTATAGCCCCCCTTGTCATTGATAATATTGAACATAAATGGTCGATAACGCACCGGATACGGTTTGATGATATAAAATTTTCAATTTTTTAAAATTTTTAGGCTTCTAGAAAGAAGAAATCTAAAACCAATTACCAAAAAACATTATATTAACAATATCTAGTACTTTTGTTGCGATCTGCCTGCATGAAACAGTAATTTTTATATTCATGTTTATAAACATTACTTTTATAAACTCGGATTATCGTAAACGACGTATTTTATTCGTTTTAGCTCCGTTTTTAGTAATTCTTTCGAGCACGTTCTCGTAATTGAAAGTTTTATTTATTTATGAAGTTTACAAAAATTAATTTTTCTATCATGAATAGTAACTTTTTATAAAAATATTTTTATACATTTTAAGTATATAAACTTGCGTAATTCATAACTTCTTCGTTTTTAATCGAAAAATTACGTTTCATATTGTTTTAGAATCCTAAAAATATGTATAATCTGTTAAAATTACCAAACTTTTTGTGTTGTATAATATTTATAAAAGATATTTTATAAATCCGGTTAATTAACGTATAACTCGTAATTAGCGTATCTTTTTTGTTATTAATCCGTTTTTCGAGTTTCTTACCTTTTTGGAATCGTCACGAGATGTATTATCTTTATAAAATGTCAAACCCACTATTAGTATTTCAAAATCCAAACAGCCCCTTTATGTATCTTTTATATAATTAATTATATACTTGTTTTATACATACTTTTCAACAATTTAAAATACCCATAAATTACTTTATAACTCATAATTTATACTTAAGTATATATCATTATATAGTCCAAGAATCACAAGTTCTATATGAAAATAGTTCTGTTTTAAAATCTTAATCACAGTAAGTTATCCATTTAACATGTTTAAAACCCTAATTGGTGATTTAACTATATAGAAACATTGGAATACTTTAAAAATAAGAAAGTAAAGACATTAAAGATTTAGATACCTCAAAGTGATGTAAGATGATGATTAAATACATCTAAACCCATTGTTTAGATTTTTAAACAAGCTTGCAACAAGAAAAAGACCTAGTGTTTCTAAATATAAACCTAGCTTCCTTTTCCTTGATAAACTACTTGCAAAATGCGTTTAGCCAATGCTTGGAAACATCTTAGAATATCTTAGGAAGGATGTGTGTATGTGTGTATGGGTTGTAGAAAATTTAGAGTTGGATTTAGTTGGAAGGGGTTTTTTGTGTTGTGGCCTAAAGAGAGCAAAAAGGGGAGAGTTTGATCTTTTTCACTAAGTGTTTTGCTATCTATGTGTTTACTTGCACTACATACTAGTATATATGAGTTAGCTAGTCAAAAAGAATGCAATAGTGGTCAAAGAAATGATCATGGTCTTAAGGAGAGTTGTGGTCTCTGGTCTCTAGTCAAGTGGAACTCGTAATGGGCTAGGTTTAACTGAAGTACGGAAGTACAATGCAGTTGTGGTATTTTGTTTACTCTCTGGTCTCCTAGTTGTTATTTGTTAGCCTGTGGGTACAGAGTGGGGGAGGGAGTATATGTTTTTATTTTTCTTGCTAATTATGATTGTATGGACAAATGATACTTGTAGTTTAAAGTCATTTATATAAATGTAGTGATACAAAATGTAAATGTAGACTTTTTGTTAGGTTTATTTTTATGGAAACCAGTAGGACTTAAAAACAATTTAATTGGTAAAGTTTTGTAAATTTGGATCATTAAGAAATAATAATAGTCATTTGTTGAAGCGATAGATATTTAACGTAGGTTTCCTAGGGTATGCTAAAATTTTTATTTCACGCCGGAAACGTAATGAAACTTTAGTAAAGATCAAATAAAATTGAAACAAAGACAATAATTATTTCAAAATAATTATTTAATTGTTGAATGATTTAAATCGCTGTTAATTGTTTGGTGCCCGTTATACATTGAATGCAATTTTTTTAGTTACACGATTTTTACTTTGTACATGAAATTACAAGCAACTCGTACGACACTAAAAATAAATAGTAGATTTATTCGACGTTCGGTCAATGACTTGAAAACACGGCTGGTCGTTATTATATAGTGTACGTTTAGCAACACGCGGGAAGCTAACACCTAGATATGTTGGACCTTTCAAAGTGTTAGAAAAGGTTAGAGTCGTTGCTTACAAGCTTGAACTTCCTTAAGAGCTGAGCAGGGTTCACAATACGTTTGTATCCAACTTGAAGAAGTGTTATGCCGACGAACCATTAGTCGTTCCGTTAGATGGACTATAATTTATGACTAAGCTTCATTTTGTCAGAGGAACCAGTAGAGATCTGGATCATGCAGAGGTATAATGATTGAAACAAAGCAGCTTTCCACATCATCAAGGTTTTTAGGTTCGAATGGAACTCCATGTTGGTTCCCACTTCAATAGATCAGAATTCCTTAAGCTTTTTAACGGTTTAGTTATATTAGATAAATCTTAAACACAACTATAGTTAAAAGCTTGTTTGAATGTATTAAAGGTTGATGTAAAATCTGATCTTTATTATTAAGAATGAATTCTCAATGATAATCAGTTAAAATCAATGCACATCTACATTCATCACAAGCTCCAACTATAATTAATGTTAATTAATATGGAATACTGCAAAGTATTAGGGTTACAACGACCTTAAAGACTAAAAAACAATGATTTTTGGTTTTTGGTAGTTCACTCTATATGCCTTAGGACTACTTTTATACACAAGGAGTACTACTCGCTCTACAATACTTTCCTAAGTATATAATAATCTTTTCTAAAACTAACTTAATACATATCAAGTAAGACCTCTGTACTAACATAAACAGTACTAACTTATACTAGACCTGTATCTAACTTTAAACACTAGCAGTATTAATTACACTAGCAGTACTAACTACTTAGTATATTTTCCTAGAGCATAGTAGTAATTCTTTAGCTAATTAATTCAAGCAGTTCTTTGTACTAGCAGTAGTACTCTTACTAGCAGCATTAACTTTCTGTTACCAACAGTGTAAATACCGTTAGTATAGTTTTATTGATAGTGCATGAGCAGCTAACTAACTTCATCTGTAGTAGTTTTAACATAAACTTGGAGCATCAGTAATTCTCCCAACAGCATCAAGATTGAATTTTAATCCCACACATTCATCCTGTTAACTTGATATTTCTTCTATAAAAGCATCAAGTTTCTTCACTTTAAGTTCATCAACACCAGCGAGGATGCTGGAGACAAAACTGCTTCGATTACTTCTTAAGTGTTGTTTATGATCATTTTACCAGCTGAGTAGCTATTTCATTTCATACTAAATTTGAAGCTTCTTTTTCTAACAATCATGAAAGTGTAGGTGGTGTAAGAGGATACTTCTTCTCTACCAACATGTATATCTGCATAGACTGCATCCTTAAGAATGTACTCCACAGGAGTCATACAGCTCTCTTTCCGACCGCTTTGTATCCATTTTGACAGTCTTTCTGTACTTCATCATTCTACATGTGGTTCAAAGACATTATTTACATACTCATTCATAATCCGCTAATCCCTTGCTTTCTATGGTCTTGTTGAATCCATAGATCTAGCTCTTTACCAACTATGTACAAGTCTCTCTAAATTTCTCTGTCAAAACTTTTACATTTGATAAAGATCTTTGTACATTTGAGAATTTTTCCATCAGCTTCTTTTTTATTTGATAGTATAGCTTGTATTTCCTTCTTTGTGGATCTTCCAGTCAACAATCCTTGGAGACTTAACAGCCAAAGGAATAGCATAAATTGTTACCTTTTCTTCATCTAGAATGATTTTCATAGACTGTTTAAGCTCTGCTGTTTCTTTGTCATCATCCACCTTTTGCTTCTATGAACTTTCTTGTATCAGCTCTTCTCATGCTCTCTTTTCTATTTCTTCTACCAACTATGTTCTAAAGGCTTCAAATGTATTTACCCTTTTGATTTATGCTCTGTCAACATTCTCCGCTTGGATTTTTTTTTATTTTTTATTTATTATTTTCATTTTAACATTCAAACCCTTTTGACTTCAAATCTTTGAGCTTGTATCCTTCCATGTTCTTTAGGTAAGTATACATTATCTGTCTTTGATGAGCTTTTGTTGGTGGTTTGTGTCTTTTCTTTTCTACTCTTTTAGCTGCAAAGTGCTTTCTTCTTTTCTTTAAGAGTTGTTGAAATAATGTAGCCTTTTCTGCATCAGACAACTCTTCTTGTTCTTGTGCTTGCAATCTTTCAGCCAACTGATGATCAGCATCAATCTTTGCTTGAATATCATCACATTCTTCAATCAAAGCAATATTGGCTTCTTTTTCTTTTTCAGCTTTCTCTCTTGCAAGTCTTTCTTCTTTATCAAATATAGCTTGACTACCTTAAAGCAGTCTCATTCATCAAGAATGACTTATAAACTTTCTTCTTAATAGCTTCACATGTTCTATCTTCATTATTCTTACCCTTTTCCTGTGGTTGTTGTGAGAAATTGATGTTATTGTTGTGTCTGTAGATGGCTCTGTGAAAACAATCCCTTGCACTTGGGTTTTGAAGATTTTTAAGCTTCAAGTTACTTGAGCCAAAGTAATTTCTTATTGGTTATTGTAACAAATTGTTGCAGCAGTAATAACTAGAGCAGCAAGTCAACTACTTCTTAAACGTAGAACATTTTATTTTGCCTGGCGCAACAAATACCTCTTCACCTTGAAAGCATTCTACATGCAAACATCTTATTTGTCAGCATCATCTTGAAACATTAACAGCGGGGGTTGGGTGGGGGGGTTTTCTTCATCTGCATCAATGGATATCAATCCTTATTCCCTGTTCTTGGATGCATCCTCACGTAAAATTTACTTCATCAAGAGGATTCAACCTAGCTGTGAACCTACGTTTGTTATAATTCTTCAGCTTATGAGTTCTTGACCTATCTTTCTTTTTAAGCTTCTTGACCCTCCTTTTTAAAATGACAATCTCATTAGCTTGAGTGGTCTTTGTCTTCTCCAAATCAAGAACCTTCTTTTGTTAAGTTGGTACATGTTTCAAGTCATTCTTTAAGTTCAGTTTAAGCATCATAATCCCTGTGCTACAGATCGTATTGTTCCACTGTCACCTATGCCCGTATCCCGGATGGGTCAAGCGGCGCGTTGAACTGTGTCAAGTTTGTTGGGCAAATATTCGAGTATAGTTGTGGAGTGGCGATGGGTGGATTTGTTGAGGGTCATAGGACGCATTTTTTATTGTTTATGGCTGTTAGCGTCTTAGTTCGTGTGTAATGGTATACCTGTCGGTTAGGGGGTGGTTCGATTACATAGATTCTCTCTGGGAGGCAAGGTTCGATGGTTGGGTGGGGGGGGTTATACGGATATTGGAAGTTATTCCATGTTGTGGGGATTCGATTAGAGTGGGAGGGGTTGCGGGGGTATATTAGATAGAGAGGGTGGGGGTATCTTAGGCAGAAGCAATGAACGGTTTTGTGTATGTGTGACTTGTGTCTGGAAGGGTGTGGGGAATTGACGGTATGTATTGATTGGTGTGTATATGGGGTTACTTTGACGGTGCTGGGGAGAGAGTGTTTATGGGGGGGATTGGGTTCTGCTGTTTTTGTTCAAAGTTCGGTATGTGTGTTGTGTTTGTTTGGGATGTGTGGGGGTTTATATTATGTTTTGGGGAGATTCTTGATATGGATCTTATTTCGTCTTATCAGTTGTAACCTGCATTTAATCATTGGGGGTGGGCGAATATCGTTTTGGGAAGTGTTTTTGCTGTTGTATGGGTACGGTTTGTTTAGTTCTGGTAGCAGCGGGGGTCGTGTTGTAAAGACTGCTGTTATGTTAGGAGCCACGATATCTGTTTTTATTGTTAGTCAATACGATATATGCTATGTGAAGAGCGCTTCTGTCTCATGTCTTGCATTGATGTTTCTTTGTTTTTGACGGGCAGGAGGGGTGGGTCGCGCCATATATTGAGGGAAGTGTTTTTTGGTTTGAGGGGGGGGTGAGTAATTGGTGTAAATCTAGTTATGAGCTCTTGTGTGGTGATAGTTTTTGACAGATGTCCCTACTTGATTAGGCTAACGTCTGTAACTGGGAGAATTATATGACGCCCAATTCTTGGGACTAGTTGTGCTAGGAGTGGCTTCTGGTAGGCATGTTGCACGTGCTTTGGACTCTGCATGAGGGGGCATGGGGGGTTGGATATGGTATAACTAGCCCGCTGTCTTGGCGCGGAATTGATGTATGGGTTTTAGTAAATTATTTAAGGATTATATGTAATTTAAATGATGAAATAAAGGCAGATAATAAAAAAGGTAGTGGTGTTTGGAGGATATTCCAATGAATTTTGTTAATAAACTAGGGAGAAAAAATTATATTTTTGGTAGGCTGTAATCTGCTAGAATTTGTTTTGTTTTTTTGAGTATTGAATCATTGTTGTTAGTTTAAAGGACGTGAAGGTATTTTTAGTGTGAAAGAACTGTGCGTAGTTTTTGTGAGAGAGAGGGGAGGTGTAGTGGATTGTATGGTATAGTTGTGGTGAGATTTTAGACAAGGGAGGTTTCCCTTTGGTGTTTAAAAAGTGCGTTGCTAGTTGGTGTCTAACGAGTATGCGTATGTAGGGAGGCATAAAGAGTGGATATGAGTATGCCGTGATGGTAGTGGTTGTCGAATAGGATAGATGTTGATCGGATGGTCAGGTTGGGGTAATGGTACAGGTGTTGAGAGGAGTAAAGGTGGACAGGAAGTTTGTTTGGGTACATAGTCTAAATTAAAAGATGAGTATACTAGGCGATATTGAGAAGTTCTCTATAGTTTAGAGATTAGTATAATAATACAGGTTGGCAACGCGCCTTAGTCAAAGTGTTCTTTCGGGATACCTCATAGTTTTTGGTTGGATAGGTATGAATTCGTGTTGGCTCTTATTGGGTGTATTAAGATTGTCTGGATAGTAGCTCATTAACACCACAGAAAGTTTGAGCTAAATACAATGTAATGTATGCTAAGTCAATGCCATTGTAATGTGGTTTCCACTTTATAGGTCTACCAACCCTATATAACCGTAAGTATCACCGTCATAGGCAGTACCCCCTGGATTATCTCGTCCGTTTAGTTCTGTAAAATACTCCCCTGATTTACGAATTTGTGTCTATTAATCCGTTTATTTTGAGGTGTTGAGCTTCTCGGTAAAAGTTGTGGGAGGGGAGCCCCAAATGCCAATTGTGTGAGTGGGTAAGCTTGTAATAGCGACAATGTATATTAACTGTTATTTATGGGCATGTGTTTGTGGGGGAAATATATTTCTAGATAGATATTTTAAATTAATAAAATAGTTTGTGGGGTTATAGCTAAGTGTTCGAGGGTAGGTGGCGATGTAGTTTGATGGGAATTGGTTTCGTGTTGCACTTATGTATTTATTGTAAGTTTGGGTGAGATTACCAGTAAACCGGGTGGATGGTTCCATCTGTAGGAGTCCTGGGTTCTTTGTTTAATAGGGTGTCTGGTTTATTCATGATGGTTAGACGGGGGTGTGTTGGTCGGCTTAAAGGTTCGGGGAGTTTTGGATGTGGTCTGTCGATAAGAATTGAACATTTGGAATGAGGGCTGGCGTAAGCACAATTATGTCTATCCTTTTAAGCACCCGTGTATGTTGATATTTGCGTGTGATAGCTTTTATGGATGTACAGTACCTTAAGTTGGGTAAGGTTTGGTGGTGCGGATTCTGTGGGGGTATTTAATGGTGATAGCTGTATGTTGCTGTGGAGGTAGGGTGTTAGTGTTACTCATATTACCGTTGTGGCAGAGGGATGGGACAGACAGGATCGTTTGGGTTTGAGTGATATATTAATTGTTCTAGTCGAGGCTTTTGGATTCTTCCCACATGAAATGAATTAGATGAAACAAGTAAGAACTATATAAAAGTAAGAAGTCGTATCGTTGAGTTATATTCTCGGTTTTCAGTAAGAAAAATAAGTGTGGGCTTGTAGGGCAGAGATAAGAATTTACACTTATTAGTGTTTCCCAGTAACAAGATGGAAACGCATACGCACTGATAATAGGGATCGGAGCATACGCGGCGCAAGGCTAGTCTAGCCTAATTTCCTGCAATTCTTTCTCATTTTCTACTGAAAAAGAATGTCAATGGACGTTAGTTTATTAAATATGTTTGAGTTGACAAAAAGGCATGGTATGGCTTTGTGGTTGGGTTGGTATCTTAATTTGGCAGGTAGCGGGAACTTAATTAGGATTCTTCTATTGTGGTATTCGTATAGTATTGAGTGTTCTAAGAGGGTTATCTCGAGATTCGTTGTGGTATAGGAGGTATCCTTTTAATAGTTCCACATGTGTGATATAGTAGCTTCCCTGTTGTGCAGTTATCTGGTTCGAACTTATTTGCCCGAGTCAATAACTGTAAGCTGCACATAAAAGTAAAAATTTTTACATAAATGATTTTATAATGTGTTGGTTATATGTGTTTTCAGAATCGGGAGTTGGTCTTTTTGTCTAGGACAGACCGGTTGTCTTATCGGAGTGGGTGATTAGAGATGGCGCACATTTTGTATGTTGCGTTTGAACTGTGGGTTAGCACGGGTGCGTATAGTGGGGAGGGTTCCTTCCGTCCCAGTATTAGTACTTAGGGTCAATTTATGTGTAATTTGTTGGAGGGTTGGCACAGTTTGCGGTGATGTTAGGGCCATTGGGTTTGTGCTCTTACCAACATTTGAGTTGACGAGGTCTGTGGCGGTTTCTGGGTTTAGTCTTTTGCTACGTATTGTGTGATTTTTGTGTGGTATTCTGTGGAATTTGTACTTAAGTTGCTCTTCTTTTCGATTTAAGTTATCGTGGAACATTACAAGTGTTGCTTCTGGATGCGCGAGTAGTGGGTTTTAATACCTAATGTGTCGGAATGTGAGGCGTGTCGTGTAGTGTTAGGGCCGTGGTAGCGTGGGTTTGCCGAGAGTGGTGTTACAAGCACCTTTATAGCAACACCAATTTTGGGGTGAGCTGAGGTGAGGGCGCGGCTGATGTTGGTTTTGAATATTTTGGGTGTAGTTTATGTGGGGGGGCTGGTTGCTTGCATTTGGGGGGGGTTAGGTTTATGGTTTAAAGTGGCAATTTCATACGCATATAAAGGCCTACGCATTAAATTTCTCTATTTATTAAATGTGTAGAGGGATAAGAAAATTACCCAAAACAAAACAAAACACAGAAAGAAAATGGACACATGTGTATGAAAAATATATTACTTACAAAGATGGATGATACAGATGAACAATGAACACAAACTACCCAAGAAACTAAAAAAAACTCTAGTTTTATAACTCCAAATCCTTGCTAATAATTACCCAAGCTCAAATCTTGTAAGAACACCTTGTCTAACTTGAAATATATGATATGAGGGGTGTTAAATGCACGTTTCTGAATAGAGAGGAAGTGAGGAAATGATATTTTATTTATATGAGTAAAAACGCTACCAAATGCCTCCTTTGAAAAACATATTTTAAGCAAATTTTAAGTGTATACTTTGTAAGTCACCTTGTTTATGTAGTTTAATGGTGGCAATCTTGTGACCCATTAGACTGTCAATCAAGGCAGCGGGGGACAAGCATCATCTGACTTCAACTTGTAGTATTAAGATTAATCATGGAAAAGGTAATGGGGTAGTTTGAGGTAAAAAGTATTATGTTGGTTTACCATGTGTGCTGATTAATGATGGCTAGGAGGGGGAAGAAAATGTTAGTTTTGAAGTGTAAAATACTTGTTTATATATTATCTCAAATGTGATGGGGTATTGGGTAAGTTACGCATGCATGCGTGAAATACCATGCAAGTTTATATAAATTTACGTAAATGTATATGTTCTACTTAGTTATTGTGCTTACTAATACGGAATGCCCTATGACATGCCATCAGCCTTAAAGAAAATCTTGCTTTTTGGAATATAAGTATGAAAATTGATTTTGATAAAATTTATAGGTGACTACTCCCCAGGCATAGCCATGGCCTTCTTGAATTTAAACAGTATGGTGAATCGGCTATGAGATAATTAAGGACCGTTACGATTGCAATGATCATTTTCGTCAAGCTCAGTGTTAGGATTTTGCTTAGGAATTAAATCTGTTATAGAACATGTTGTTTAATAGGTAGTGTCAGAACAGACCCAAAAGTACTCACACAAGCAGCGGTAATACCACTTGGGTGATAATTCATAGTCATCAGTACAAGTACAGAAAACGACTCTAAGTGAGACGTTTGAAAAGTCAACCATTGGATAATTTTTTTAAATATCAGAGTTACAAACAGGTCATGTGTAATACGTATAGAAAAGTAGTTTTTAAGCATTTTATCGAATGGTACTCAATTCGTTTAAGCCTTTCAAAAAATATACGCGCGACCTTGAATACTTACATTTCGCTCAGCTATGGCAATATAATAACCTGAGATAAAATACCATGAAAAACGTCAAACTTAATGCTGGGTGTAATTCATACGTTTAAGTAAACGCATAAGAGCTAAATAATTCATAGTAGTATTTGATCAAGTAGTGTTTACAGACATCAACATAGTATTATTTCCGAAATCCAAATTAGTGATTCAATAAAGTCAAGAAATGTTGTCAGTAAAATCCATAGAGATAGATAATAGAAGTAGAGTAAAAGAGAATTAAGAAACACAAGTCATAGGCTCACATAGGGAAAAAATTGAATACTAATACAATGTATCAGAAATCATCTTCTACGTCCCATTTGAGAGGGGGGCTCATGACGAACTAGAGTTAACACGTACAGTATTTATATATGTTCTAAATGTTTTCAGCCTCATGATACTAGGTATTGTTTGTCATATACCTTAATGTGTTGCCTCAATACAAAAACGTTCTGTTTGATTTTGACATGGGTGGAGATATCTGCCTATGGAGTCCAGAGCCACCACGGGCGGGGTGGCGCTCAGAATCCCAATGAGAGAATCTATATATTTTGTAGCTAGAATAACTAGATTTACCTCTAGAAATAGTAAATAATGGTTCATGTAATGTAGGGACTTTGCAAATAGAGTACGCAGATTATCGGATTAATCTCATAATCGGGTCCAGATACCATAAAGTCACTTGTGTGCCCAAATCTTTGCGCGAAGTAAGATATGTCAAAACTTAAAGTTTCATAAGTCGGTATTCAATTATTTCAAATCGAATATGTAGCCAAACTCAAGCTTTCGTAAGTTCATGAAGTAAATAACCATGTATAGCACATATGTTTTAGAAGTCATATAGTAAGTAAGTAAAAGCTTTTAGTACAAACAATCATGTAACGCTTATAATGTAGTAGAAATCAATAAGTTTACTTAGTAAAACGAGCATGTATTCTCACCCCGAAAACAGTTTATGAAAACCATTAAAAGAGAAAAGGTGGGGCTATGAACTCACCTTAAATCGAAGTATCGAACAAGAAACTCAACAAGGAGAGAACGACGACAACATGGTTGTCTCAACCTGGAGCACCGCTATAACAATGCGTGTCGCGATTTAGAAGAATATATAAATTAGAAGCAAAAATCGCATAATTTGCATAAGTTATGAAAATATATTTGACATGAATGTAATTATTATACCATAGAATCCTTGTGTGCACCAAATCTTACTTATTTTATACCCATAAAATCTGTCCACCTTAAGTTTAACTTTTTTTTAACCATTTCCGACCTTAAATGTATATTTTATAAAAAATTACCAATTTTGACCCATTATAAAGTTTAAGACATCTAGATGTGAACGAAAGTGAAAGCCTAACTTATTAGTTGCAAATTCGGTTCTAGTTAATATATCTTACGCATAATCATTTGCTAAGAAAACATAATTGATTAATCTTAAAATTTCGCCGTGTTTACTTTTTATATATATATATTTCTTAAATCTGGCCCGTTCAAAATGACCGGCTACATCACATTTTCACGACTTGGACACTAAAGCAATTAGATGTAAAACGACGTTTCGGACAACTTTTTAGTTTTAGCCGAGACCCGAAACCGAACAGAAAATGCGACAAATTACCCTGCAAATTTTTGCATAAATTAACTTCTTTTTAACAAAGAAACGCATTATTCCTTATAGTTTTTGACTCATCCATTAAGCATTTTTAGACTTAGATGAGCCTCAGTGAAAAAGTAAAACAGGTCATCCCGAAACAATTTCATGTTTTACACGAGACTGAAACTCAACAGAAAAATGACGAAAAATAACCGTTATATAAGATCTGATGCAAACTAAAAAAAAAGAAAAAAATGATATTTATTCTAAGCCTTTTTGACCCGTCATTATCGCATTTTAGACTTAGTTAGCCTCGCAAAAAAGTCATAACGGCGCTTCTGAACAATTTACGTTTCGCCGAAGCTGATGAACGGACCGAAAATGAACATAAAATGCCCTTTTTGAATTGCCTTAGCAAAATATTAATTTTATAAGTGCAGACTTAGTTTTTATTTTTAATCATTTTTCTCAACTTCAATACGCGCGCTACAACGTTAGTTTTATCGAGTTAGCAAGCGAAATTTTATATCGAACTTTCTTAATAACATATGCCTCTATCATATTTTTAAGACCTAAAATTCAGTTTGTATCAATTTTTACGATTACCCGAAACCCGCTGATAATTTTCCTCACACTAATTGTCCATTCCGAAACCCTACCAAACGCTATTTTCACTTCATCACAACTTCATAACGCGCCTAAACTAACCTATCTCTATCATCTAAACACTTCAACCAATCAAATTCATCCCAATAATATTCTAGCACACAACCACATGGATTTTAAAGTATGGAAAGAAAATGTATGCATAAACATAAGAAAATAATATCAAAGAGTGTTTTTGGAGGCTTACAATAATAAGTGTAAAGCAAGAAATAATATATTATCAAAATTCCTCTTTGTTCCTTGTCCTAGCGAAACCAAACACGCCTTCTTAAATACCACGCCGTTGATTTTCAATAACCAAATCTTGAAAATTATCACTTATCCTTAACGTTGATGGTCTAATCTTTACCCAAAATCAATGAAACTAGTTAAAATCAAGATTCTTGAAAAACTTCTTGCATGTTGTTTTCTTTTGTAAGGATTAATAAGGGTTAATATATAGGTAATGTAGGAGTGATTGGAAGTGATTGATGGAATTTTTGTGAAGTTTTGATGGTGGTTTTGAGGTGTTCGACTAGAGCAGAGAGGAGAAGAAGAGCAGGAAATCTTTTTCTTATGATACTGTGTGAGAGAATGATGTAGAAAAAAGAGGAGAACACATATATATGTAAAAAAATGTTGATGATTCCAAAGAGGGTGTTTGGGCTGGTTTATAGTTGTTATATATATATATATATATATATATATATATATATATATATATATATATATATATATATATATATATCGTAAATTTATTTAGTGTAGTATTTAAATAAAAAGGTAAGGAAAAATGAGTGTTTGGTTTGTGGTTTAGTAGAGGTCAAATAAAAGAAAGGGGGTGTTTAGTTTTTAATTTTGATGGAGCCTAAAACAATTAAAGAAGGTGTTTGGTTTATATGTTATGTTTATAATTTTTTTTTTATTTTTCTAAAACAATTATACCACAATATTTGTTTTTAAAACACGTAGTTAAAATATTAAAAATTGTAAAAACACTATTTTGATGCGGTTTCGGGCAAAGGCGGATAAAAGTCAAAAAGTATTAAAATAAAAAATAAATAAGCTCTCGAAGCTAAAATATGGAATTATTGATTTCTCAAACGTTAAAATGGATAAATATTCAAGGCACGATTCGTAACTATCTAAAACGACGATTTTCGTTAAAACGACTAAAAATAAAAATAATAATTTTCATAAAAATTAGAAATAGAATTTAGAGCTCGGTTTAAATATTGATCTTAAATTCAGAAATGTTACACAATGGCTAAAGAACAAGATAAGCAACAACAACAAAACTTGCTGAATGTTGAGCTTGTTCCAATCAATGAGCAAGTAAAGATTCCAACTAGCAACTTCAGGATTGCCCTGGAGAAGACTCAGCCAGATGTAATCTACAAGGTGTGCTTGGATATTCTTAAGCAATATTCTTTCTAAAATGATTTCACTGCAACTGCAGATGCTCCAGAGATCTATATGCAGCGGTTTTAGTATACAATTACCTATGATTTGACTGCCAAAGCATTCTTCTTCACAATGGGTGATAAGGTCTTTGAAGTAACTGCAGACTTACTCTTTTATGCTTTAAGTAATACTCCCAAAGACCTTGATCATCCTTTTACTCTACCTGCTCCTGAAAAAGAGATCACTTCATTCATTAATCAGCTTGGATATTCTAAGACTATCAGGACTATCTCTGCACTTTGAGTTAATGATATATACCAACCCTGGAGAACATTCTTGACCATGATTAACAAGTTTTTAACAGAGAAGGCTACAACTCATGATCATCTAAGACTTCCTGTACTTTAATTCTTATGGGGAATGGTCACAGGCAACAATGCTGACTTTGCTGATCTCATTTGGGAAGAATTCAAGTACTAGATTGAGTCAAGGAGAGTAAGCAGACAGAAGCAGGAACTGATGTGTTTCTAAAGCTTCACTAAGTTGATTGTCAAATATATCATTTCCAAGCATGAACAAATCTCCAAAAGACACATTTCTTTCCATCATGTCATTAAGCTTGATTCAACTCTTGGGAATCTTAAGTTTGTAAACAAGGGATCTAAAGAGCCAATCATTGGAATGGCTATTCCAATTGTGATGCTAAATGATGACATAAAGGCTTCTGCTGAGTATTCAAAGTATTTGGCTTAGTCTAGGGGAGTTACACCAGTCAAAACTAGAGGCAAAGGACTACTCACCAAGCAAGGGGTTAAAATTGTTGTGGAAAGAGTAAGTATTCCTAAAAGGAGAAGATCAAAGATAATAACTAGAGAAGTTGATCCATCTGAAGGAACATATGATGATGAAGTTGATTATGAGGAAACTGAAGAAGATGAAGAACCATTGGTCAGAACAAGACCAAGTTAAATTGCTATTGGTGGAGAAGCTCACCAAGAATCTAAAGAAGAAAGAGTTGATCACTCCAAGAAGTTAAAAGGATTAGAAACACTGTCTAAAGCTTCTCAATTTCAATTGAATACGAGGAGAGCAAGAAAACTAGCAGACATGTTTTCTTCATTCAATAAAGTCCAAGAGGCTCAGGTGAAGGATCTGATGTAACTCTAGATGTTCCTGATGAGCTAGTCTTTAGAAACTCAAATGAGGGAGCTGGCATGACACCAGAGGTTCTAGATGAGCCAAGTGATTATTCTAGTAGTTCAAGTTCTAATTCTAAGTTTGGAGTTGAAGATAGCTCATGCGATGAGGCTGAAGTCACTAAGAAAGCTAATAATGCAAAGATTGTAGATGCTAAGAAAGACACGAAAGATCAAGTGGCTGAAGAATAAGGTGCAGAGATACAACATGGAAATGAGGAACTTGGTGCTGATCAAAGAGACAATGAACCAACTAGTGATGCACAAGTTGATGTTCAAATGACAGAAGCTTAGCCAGAGAAGCCTGAACCAACTCCGATAAGTTCTCATCAGACCCTATCTTCTTTTGAGTTCACTAGTTAGTTTCTCAATGATAATCCTTAGATTATTGTTAATGACGTGTTGAAAGATCTGTTGAACCTGAAGTTTAATCAATGAATGGATATTCTGGTTACTCAAGAGAAACCTGATGAACCGAGACCTCTATTAGTTAATACAACCGTAACACTGATTCCCAACACATCAATAGTTTCACCAACTCAATCACCACAAACAAAACCTAAAAGAAGAAAAACAAAAGTAATCCTCAAGAAGCCCAACAAACCTGATTTGCAAGTCGAGAGTGGTGAGCTTGAATACAGAGTCACCAGACTTGAGTAGAAGGTTCATGTAATGTCCAGTTTCAATCTTCCCAAGGAAATTGATAAGTCTATGAAAGTTCACTTGAATAATGTTATTCCAAAAGATCTTCCATATTATGGCAAGATTAAACTGGAGAAAGCTAAGAAGAGCATGCTAAATAATTCATCAACACTAGTTGATCAAGCAACTCTTGATGAATTTGAGGAAAAGGACTGATGAAATGCTGAAGTTGATTGACAATCTGTTGCTGAGAAGATGGATTCTAAGAAGCTTAGAGTGTTATGGTGGACTAAACGAGATGGACTACAGACTACAAATGCGAACAGTCTGACTGTGTCAGATTTTAATCCTGCTAAAATTGAGGTCCTATTTCGTACTTTATCATGTAAAATGTGTGAATATGTAGTGTAGGATTAATAATATATAGGAATAGTGTTTGAGTACAATTTTTCATGAATTTTTCAGTAAATTCAGAATCTTTCAAAATATGTACTCAACACTATATATATAATCCCCTTATAAATTTAGGGGGAGCCGTAAAATGTTCCATAATAAGCATGCTAATTCTGAAAGCATTTTTCTCCCCATATATTTTTGAAATATTTCAATCAATTGATATCCAAAATATCAAACGATTTGACATTTTAAATAAGGGGAGAAAATGTGATTAAAATATTTGGCTAATATATGGGATCTTAAGTGACTTAAGTATGACTTCCTCCTTATATGTGCAAAACTCTTTCGAATATCTATGCACATATAGATGGGAAGCAATGTTGAAAATGAGAAGCCATCAGGGTATAAATGTTTTGATTTATATCATAAGTACCTTGATCGATTTTCAAATGGTTTATGGCAAGAATGGGAATACCAAAAGACCGAATAAATGATGATGTTTCAAGGAGATATAAGGCGGTTAAGGTTAGGTATTTGTTCCATTATCTAGTCAGAACTGGAGGGATCTACCCAGGGACACTCCACTAGTTAAGGTAGAAGTCCTTAGGTATGATATAAAAAGGAGTAAAGTGAGATCAGGGAATAATGTTATCCATGGCATGAGTTATCAGTGGAACAAAACTAACAAGGTGATAATAAGGACGCATTAGCTTAACATTAAAGGGGTTAAAGAATGAAAAAGGAATGCAAAGAAAAAGGGTGTAAAGAAAGAAGCCCTCCATACACTTAGGCAGAAACCGAGTCAATACATATGCTATTAGAAACACTAAGATGTTGACTGGTATTGAAGATAGTCATCATGGACCTAGTGATGCAATGCACAACCCTTCATAGCTACTCAGACTTCTCTCAACAGAAGTCTGATTCATTTCTTACGGAGATTAAACACATTTCTATCGACTTTCTCACTCCGATTTAGTTGGTATTGAAAAGATGGCAGTCTACTATAGCCTCCGATTACTAGAACCAAAACGCAATGTAGAGTCTAGAGCCAAAAGAGATCATCCATAAATCTCATTAGGACACTATCCAAAAGTACACTTGTTCTTCATACACCATGAAAACAAGTAAAATAATAAGAGTGCTACACATTATCCTTGTGATCTTGCCAGAACATCAGAGTGATACTTCACAGTATTCACAGTGATGATGGAAATCCTACCAGTGCCAACATCAAACAAGCACTAAGCAGGTGACTTGTGAGATCCTACATGGATCAAACTTGTGATACTGGATATCAATTCAGTCCAACTTATGAATTGACTGTTAACAAATTTTTGAATTAGCAAAAACTCTTGATGGGTCACAAAACACTTTATTATTGACACGTCGCTTAATTTTCAAATAGATTTTCATAGATCTTTAAGAACTTTATTGTTCTAAGAGGTCGATCTCATGTCCATAGGCAACCTCACAAGGGTATCTTGGCATGGGGTAGTTGAACACGAATTAACGACTCAATCAGGAAGATAGTAACTTACCAATTCACTCTTACCGTGTTGTCTGCTTTGAGACGCTCTGGTAATAAGAACGGCTAGTGCAGCTGCGAAACCCTATAAAGGAGATTCTTTTGAATTCTACCTAATCACAGGTAGTATTTATACAGATTATATTGAAACCATATTTGATAAAGTGACAAAGACCTTTGGTCCATATATGTTGATTATCACTAACGTAAACCTACAAGTATTCCTGATGGTGGTAGCAACTAGTCCAAGACGAGTCAGATCCATAGCCACATGCTCATACTCGACCAACATATGTAAAGACATTATTAAAGCTCAACTACATGTTTCAAAAGACTTTCGCTACTCTGATACTTGACGTCTTCCTTGAAGTCATAATGTGTTACAGTTAAAGAATTTCGAGAAAGATGGTTATACAAGCTTTCAAGATGAAGAAAGGTATGATCATGTTGGTCTGAAGGTCATAAGTTTACAAGAAGGCAAAAGATCTCAAGATGATGAAGAGATTATGTTTGGCTGAGGATCTTAAGAAGCTCAAGATTACATGCAAGTCAAGCTAAAGGAACAAGGTCAAGCCTAAAGTCTAAAGATCACTACATATATCACAAGATAAAGACAAAGTTCAAGACTACGAGCAAGATTGAAGACATTTATAAAATGTTAGGCTTAAGTTTTTGTAAAATGAAGTGACCTCCCTTAAGGGGAGATTGTTAGAAATAAAAAAAAAATACTCGGTCACTTCCAATATTATAATATCGTATCTTGTAGTCAATCGGTGTGTAAAAGTAAGCTAACCGAGTCAAGATAAGGAGACCTTATGTTAACCACTCCCAACTTTGTATAAATACCATCTCCATTCATAGAGAGGGTGTTGGTCATTTCATAATATCATTATTATCTCTTTTGGTTTCTCTCTCTAGAAGTGTCCAACCACTCTCTCTCTCTAAGATTCTTGCTTAATATTGTTTGTGTGATTAGATAACCTATATCCTTCATTTCCCATTATTGACATCTTAATTTTTGAGCTTGTTAATACAAATATTCGCGTAAAAATAATATTTATATTTAATGATCTTTATGTTTTGATAATAACAAATATAATGTCATACTACGTAAAAGTTTATGTAAACAAGTTATTTAGTCGTAAGTTTACTTAACAACGAAAAATCACTTAAGGTATGAATATGACATTATTAAACGTAATTAATGATCAAAGAAACATATTTTTTATTGCATCTAAACTTAATTATTTGCATCAACCTTTTCTAATCAAATAATTTTAAGTAAACACATGATTAATTATAAGCTAGTTATATTAATCATGTAAGACAAAATATGATTAACCATAAGTAAAAACAATCTTTCTAAATCTTTTTAAATCTCGCCAATTCTATAAAATCTTTCCTTATTCATGTTAAGAAATATTTTCCTTCTAAAAGTATCTAATAGATCTGATTTTTAAGTACATAAGAATATTTTGTTAAGATTAGGGGTTAATCACAACAATACAAAATTTGTCCCAGCTGCATCTCACGGATCCAGCAAAACCAATGGACGGATCCAGGGTATGGTGGATCCGTAGATCCGTGCGACCAGCTAGTTGGGACAGATTTTGAATTTTAAATATTGCCTATAAATAGAAACCTTAAGTCTTCATTTTAGACAACTCTTCACAAATATTTTTCTCTTTAGCTTTTCTCTTTGTCATACTCTTTGATCATTATACTTGTTTCATAATCCATTGTTAATGATCAACTTATTCCACTCTTTAGTGAAGAACACTAACGAAGACGTGAAGCTTCAAGTGTTATTAGTTTAGTTGTGTCATCACAATTGTGATAATGATTTATCTTGTATATCTTGTGTTGTGTGTTCTGTTTATTATATATGTATGATAGGTTAGTATTTAGGCCATGAAATACAAAGTGTGTTAGATTAGTTTTATCTCGAAGTAGAACTCGGTATTTAGCTTAGTACCGAAAAAAGTGTAAGCGGCGTGTATGGTTTTCTCCACCTAAAGAGAGCTTGTTGATGATAAGTGTAAAATACACATATCTGTTAACACCAAAAATGACCTTAAATGACCCAAAACAGACTAAAAATGGCAAAGATATGCTTGTTTTTGTGTTTTGTGTGTGCAGGTACGGATAAGACAAATATCACAAGAAAACCGTCAAAAACGGGCAAACACGAATACGAGAACGGAAGAGCGTGCAAGAGCCGGAAGCCAAAGTCAAAAAAGTCAACCTCGGTCAACTCTCAAAGTCAACACTAGAAGACAAAAATCCAAAGTTACAAATCTAGTCCCTCAAGTTTCAGAAACTTACACTAATGATCTCTAGGCTTAATGGGCCCTAAACTTATAAAAAACCTACCCGGATCATAAGCCCAAAACAAAAGACCTCTTATTAAACCACAAGGGCCATTCCTGCAAAAAAAAGTCATTTTATACTTGAACTTGAGATTAACAAAGACAAGGACTATTGTTGCCAATTGCTCAAAGTTCAAATCTTTTTAACCTGTTTCAGTTAGAAAAGGCGCCAAGGGATGTTACTATTCACTCATCCCTACCAATTCACCACCCAGGGTAAAACATAGGGCTATTGTCAATCAAGGGGTACAAACGACAATTCAAGGGTTATAGAACAGGATGGCAAGGACAAATCAGTCATATCAAGGCTCCTCATTGGCTTACCCAAGCAATTAAGCCACATGGATGAAGGAAGCACAAGGAAAATAGTCGTTTTGCATTGGTTTCACTCACACAACTAGCACAAATGTCACATCAAGGGATTGCCAGCTTGGCAATCCATGTGAGATAGATTTTGATCCAACGGCTTAGATCAAAACCCCAATGATTGATGGAATGAATGGCTATGATTGGCAGGAGTGTGGGCAGCAAGGAAGGACTAGAAGGTTCACCAAGAGGCTATAAAAGGCCCTCACCTCTCACACACATAACAATCTTCTTTTCCCGTTTTAGAGTAGCTTAGTAGATTTTAGCTTAAATTTAGCTTATTGTAATTTCCTTTTAAAATTCAGTTGTAATTTTCTTTTAAATCATGTAATCAATTATATGACGACCCATGATCTCTCTCTCTACTATGGGCGATTTTGATCTCCCCTTTTTCGTGCAAATCTGATCTTATTCTGTTTCCATTCATTGTATATCGATTAAATATTGTTTTGGTTGTGGATTCCTTCTACGTCAATCTACTTGTGATAGGGTTGTGGCCTCAATCCGTTCGTCCCACCTCTCTTGTGATCAGTAGACTCGCGTAGGGTGTCTATTAATTGTTACTTTATTTGGTTTCTATGCGATTCGACGAAATAGGTTTGTTAGGGTTTGTCGCGATTTCTTGATCATTATCGTTGTAGTAGTTTAGGGTTTGTTTTTATTCATTGTTATTATTTTGTTTACTGTGTGGTCATCAATGATAGGTGATTAGGGCTTCTTTGCATCCGCTTTTCGCTGAAATCCTATTTAGGGTTTTGGCGACTTTTCATTTTCCAAGCCCTAATTTGCTGCTGTGGTATTTGGTTCGTGTGAATTTTTTTAGAGAGAATGGAACCTGCTAAAT
>BQNB010068120.1:2736-33954 GCA_026074375.1 Tanacetum coccineum
CTCCTTCATCTCAATTTAAATCCCAATTTCATTCTATTGCAATTTCATCCAATTAATTCATACCATGAATTAATCAGTCAAAATTGATAATAATCAAGCACCAATCTAAGTGGTTTGATGTTACCAAAGGTGTTAATCCATTTAAACTCAACACTTTTACAACAACAACTTGGATCTTAGATTGGTGGTCATGATTTTTTTTCAAAATATTTTTTGTGGGTCTGATCATAAAAGGATGTTTGGGAATGGGTTTAACAAAAAATGGCCTAGTTTTCCCTCGTAAACCATTTTCAAACCAAAAATCTTGCAGGCAGCCCCATCCATTCGGGAGACGTCATTGATTAGGAGTTCCTTGCCCGACAAAACCTCGATCAAGCATTCTTCAACTCCATCAGTACCGACCAAATAATCACAGACTACAAACCTAAAAAAACCGATCAAAAAGAATCAAACAAATTACATCCAAAACATTAAAACGATAACCCAAATACAAAAAAAAATAAAATTACAAATCAAGCCAAAACACCTCACCCAAAAACAGTACACTGTCTCAAAACTCAACACACCGCAACAAACAAGCCCCACAAAACGAGCACACTCAATACACTCATCAACAAAGGCACGAAAGTATACACCTAACAAAATAACATCACTAACTAAATCATAACGCACGACAAAATCCCCAACGCCGTCCCCCTACCATAATCATACCAACCCACTAGAAGAACAACACACCACCGCTATACCCATCCCTCACCCCCCACACCCTCGCAAAGCCAACCCCCCAAGCACACCCCCCCCCCTTCATACCCCCACCGCCCCCAAAACCGACCATACCACTACTCACCCCCCCCCTACCCCAAGCTCCCCCCATTTCCAGAATATTAAAAACACCCCTCCCACCCCAACCCACCCCCCCCCCACCCTCCCCTTCGCAACACGTACCTCGACCCACCCCTCCCGCCCAACACACGCCTAACCCCCCACTAACCCCACACCCCCCCTTCTCTCCTACCGCCCACAACAACTCCCCACACCACCTCACAGCCCCCACACTAAAAAAACTCAATAACATAAACAACCCAAAAAAAACATAAATACCCCCCTCCGAACCCCAGCCGCCCCCCCCCCCCCACCCACCCCCCACCCCCCCTACACTCATTACATAAACCTACAAAACCCCCAGTCCACACCCCAACAAACAAAAACAACAAGTATCCCTTCCATGCTACACACAAAATAACCAAATCTTAACCCACCACACTCAAACACACTCATACAACACCCTCCCGCTCCCCCCTCACTCCCAATCCCAACAACCCCCCCCCCAATAAACCCCCGATCCACCCGCACCCCCCTCCCCCCCCCCCACCTCCCTACTCCTCCCCACTCCACACTCCCCAAAGCTCTTCCCACAATAACACAACCACCTAAACCCCTATCCATAAACTACACAACCACCACCATCCAAACAAAAACACAAACACCATACCACACCCAACATCTCATCTATCTTAATCGCATACCAAAACGACCAAACCAACACCCCCTCACCCACTCCACACTCAAACTTCAACCATCTTACAAAAACACAGCAAACACCAGCCACGCCACACCACCACCCTGCTCTAACAACCGCAACCCAAGGCCCATGGGAAGCCCATTAGAACCCATGGGCCAGCCACAATAGGTAGTAAATAAGGACCTCTCCTAGCTTTGGAGAGGTTGTTGGTTGTTGGTTGTTCCATTTGTTACATTTTATCTTAATAAACTTTATCCATTTTCCATCCATTCTCTCTCTAACATCACAACCCACATCTCACTCTTATTCTTGGTTTGATCATAAGATTACATGTATCTTCAATGTGATTCTGGGAAGATGTTTCATATTTATAGATGCTATTTGTTGTTTATAATTCGAATTCATTAGAGTTTTTAAAATCAAACATGAATAGCCCGTGATCTCAGCAATTGATAGGTTATTTTAGCAACTGATTTGGCGTTTCATTATAAGTTTGACCTTGTCTTTTTAAAATTTAAAATTAGTTAGTGAGGTGCCTTTTATCATTTTTGGTTTGCCAGATTAATCACAAAAGTTAGAGATGCTTTAGTGGTTGAGACGTTAGTGTCTTGTGCATACCAACCCGAGTTCGAACTTTGCCACAATATTTTTATCACGAATTTATTTCCAGGATTTAATGATGTCTATGTATGCTTACGTGTATTCAGTCGTTGCTTATGTGGCATTCTTGTTTGCATAGGTGGCTTCTTAAATGCATAGGTGTCATTAGTTGTTGCATAGGTGGCAATACTTAATTGATGATGTGACATGTTAGTTGCATATGTGGCATTCATGTATCCTCTTATATATATATATATACATACATACATACATACATACATACATACATACATACATACATACATATATATATATATACATATATATATATATATATATATATATATATATATATATACACATATATATACACACACACACACATATATATATATATATATATATATATATATATATATATATATATATATATATATATATATATATATATATATATATATATATATATATATAGGGTGGGGTTATAATAAAAAGGTTTTTATAATAAAAAGGGTAAGATGGATTGTGGAGGTGACATGTGTCACTTTGCCACATCACCATGCCACATCACATTGCCTTATCACCATGACACATCATCTCCTTTAAAAAAAAATTAGAAAAAAAATTTTTCAAATTTTTTTTCCAAAAAGTTTTTTTTCCGAAATTTTTTTCGCAAATTTTTTTTCGAATTTTTTTTTTCAAAACTTTTTTCCGAAAAAGAAATTATACCAAAAAAATTCTAGTGCATCACAATTATATTTTTTGGTGCATCATGTTTATATGTTAATGCATCACAATTATAATTTATTGCATTATTCGTATGAAATGTTGCAAGTAAAGTGCATTATGTTTATAAATTACTGCATCACGGTTATAAGTTACTGCATCATTGTTGATGCACAAAACTTATAACTCTGATGCATTAGCTTATAATGCATCACTGTTATAAGTTTGGTGCATCAAAGTTTTAACTTACTGCATCATAGTTATCCTTTTGTAGAATCAATATCTTAACTTACAACATCATTGTTATATATTTAGTGAATCATTGTTACTACATCATAGTTAACTATGATTCTTGTATCTATACAAGTAATCCACCTTTTTATATCATTAGTGCATCACATGCATTTTTTGTGCATTATAGTTATAATTTATCGCATCGTAGTTATATGTTTGGTGCATCATGGTTATAAAAATTGCATCATAGTTATAAGTTTGGTTAATCAATTATGATGTAGTACACATCATAACATGATTGCACCAAAAATTATATTTATGAGGGCACATGAATAATTTTTAGAGAAAAAAAATAATTTTCACGAAAAAAAAAAGTTTCAAAAAAATAAAATATTTCCATTAGTGGCATTCAACAAGCAATTTTTGGTTCAATATAGTTATAATTGTCGCATCGTAGTTATAACTTTGGTGCATCATAGATATAAGAATTGCATCATAGTTATAAGTTTGGTGAATGAACTAAGATACAATATAATTTTGTTGGGTATAAAACTTTTTCTAGAAAAACAAATATTCAAAAAAAAGTTGTAAAAAACAATTCTGGAAAAAAAAAATTTATAAATATTTTCAAAAGTTTAGTGCATCATGTTTATAAATTACTGCATCACAGTTATAAGTATGGTTCATAATTGGTTACTATTATTGCTCATTGTGATGCCACAAAACTTTTATAATCACTTATGATTTAACTTATAATGCATCACTGGTATAAGGTTGGTGCATCAAAGTTTTCACGTACTGCATTATAGTTATTCGTTTGGGGAATCAATGTTTTAACTTGAACTTATTAGGGTATAAGTTTAGTGAGTCATTGTTGTTATAGCTGATGAAATCATAATTTTAATTTAGTGAATCATAGCATATAGTTACTTGCCTCATAGTTAACTATGATCTTTTATCTATTCTTGTATTGCACCTATTTACTATCTTCTCGTGCATACATGTACTTTGGGTGCATTAATAGTTAGTTTTATCGTATCGTTAGTTATGTCTGGTGCATCATGGTTAATAAGAATTGCAATCTTAGTAAACGTAGTGTGGTGAATCAATTATGATGTAGTACTTATAACATTGATGACACCAAAACTTAGAATTATAATGCACTTAGACATTTTTTTGGAGAAAAAATTTTTCAAGGAAAAAAGATTCGAAAAATAAAATATTTTATTAGTGCATCACATGCAAATTTTGGGCATTATAGTTATAATTACCACATCGTAGTTATAACTTTGGTGCATCATAAATTATAACTGTGATGCATTAACTTATAAACATGATGCCCTAAAAACATAACTATGATGCATTAGAATTTTTGGTGAATGAATTATGATGTAGTAAATTATAACTATGATGCATTAACTTATAAACATGACGCATTAGAACTTTTTTTGGGTATAATTTTTTTTTTCGAAAAAAATTGTTTTGAAAAATGTTTTTTTCGAAATTTTTTTTTTGGAAAAAAACATTTGGGAAAAAAAAATTTTCTAAAAAAAATTTTCGAAAATTTTTTTTGGAAAATTTTTTCTAAATTAATTTTCCAATTTTTTTTAAAGGAGATGATGATGTGTGAAGGTGATAAGGCAATGTGATGTGGCAAGGTGACACATGTCACCTCCACAATCCATCTTATCTTTTTTATTATAAAAATCTTTTTATTTTACCCCAACTCTATATATATATATATATATATATATATATATATATATATATATGCTCCGGTTCCATTGAGAATGTTTTATTTTGAGAAGATTGAGAAATATTTCGTCTGTTTGGAGAAATTGATTCATATTTTTTGATTTGATTCACAATAGTAACAATCATGTAATAGTGAATCAAATCTATAAATAAAAAATTGAGTCACAAATCATTGTTAAAAATCAAGTTATGATAAGATTCATTAAAAATTGTAAGATGTTTCAGTATTGTTGTTTATATCACAAAATCAAAGAGGATTTTTTTTTACATTGATTCAATATTTTTTTACACATTTGATTAAATTGTATTAATTGAGTTTACGCTCTGAAAAAATTGATTCAAAGTTAAACATCTATCGTTTTTGAAAACTTCTCAATCTTCTTCAAAATAAAAACGTCTCAATCGATCCAGCTTATTATATATATATTATATATATATTATATATATTATATTATATATATATTTATATTATATATTATATTATATATATTTATATATTTATATATATATGATATATAGAGAGGAGACGAGAGAATATAAGAGACTGAGTTTATTCCTCCTTTATCTTGGTAACTCAGATGAGAGAGAGAGAATATGAGGTTGTTAGACATCTAAGCTTATATGAAAAACTCACCAAAACTAATTCGTATTGTTTCAAAAATATATAAGTTTGATTATTAGACCTCAAAGTAAATTTCTTAAATCCACTCAACGTAGAAATGCAAGTCTTTTTGTTTCAAAATAATTCATTTAAAAATGAATTTTGTATTTTGGAATGCTAAAAAAATAAGTCCATCCCCACCATTACAGGTTTAAACACAACCTATATTTGTCTTCTTAATTTTTAATCATGAACATGAACTATAAAAATTGATAATATATTCAAACACAAGGTGGTTTTTGCAAAATAAAAACAAATGATAGGTATAAATGAATTACTTTGGCGGGCAACTCAAACTGAATTTTGGGACGAAATTGTTTTAACACGGGAGACTGTGACAATCCACATTTTTTCAGGTCATTACACGTCAATAAACTCAAAACTATTTACTTTGAACATTTACATGTTTACTTTTACGCGTAACCGTTAAGTTAAATCATGTAACCCGGAAAACAACTTTAAACGTAAATCGGCAATAAACAAAGACAGGTTTACGTCAATTATGTGTTATATGAATTTTATGAATATAATTTATAAGTCTACATATTTTATTTTGCAAGTTTTACGTAAACGCTCAAGTTTACCGGTTTAGCTCATGCATGCATGCAATTTGCATTACCACCTTAGTATATATATACTTACACTTACTTAATAAATCAAAATACCAAAATTTGAATTTCTTTCCCTCCTCTTTTACACAATGCCGCCTCATAATGGTGTCCCAAAGAGGAAAATGGGATATTATGAAACCTAAGCATTACCGTTAAAGGGTTATACTTCCACTGACACTTATCATGTGATCTTGATGCATCTCATTGTCCATACCTACCTCCCTTAGTAGCCTTGTGACCGGCCCAAGCACTCCAACACTTACAAAATTATGTTATTCTCTTAATACCCTTCAAAAGGCACTTTAAACCTTACCTTAAATGATCAAAAGTGCAAGTAAATAAGTAAGACTTCCCATTCATTTTATTCACTACCAAAAACATTTCACTTCTCCTCTTTGCTCTCTCTAGGCTCGGCTGAAAATCAAAGAACAAGAACAAGTGGTTTTGATATATTACAAGTATTTTGCTAAGAGTTTAAAGGGTTTAGATTATAATCAATCATATATTTGGGGTTTGATTTGGGTATATACTTGTTAAATTCATCATCTCATCCAACTAAGGTGCACATTTCATACATATTTTCTTTACATATATTTTTTATAATCACCACATTTGTTAGCCGTGTTTTTAGTAAAGTGATGGTCATTATCAATCCCGATCCTTGTATAGGAAAACGTTGTTTACGGGAATCTCTTTTAAGCTAATTGGGCCTAGTTGTCGGGCTTAAAGCCCATTCGTAGCTTGGTCCGGCCCAAAAGACCCATAAGAAAGCCCACAAGGCTTGTCCACTCCATGTACTATATAAAGCCCTCTCCAAGTGTGGAGAGGGTGTTGCTTCTCATTTTCTTTTCTTAGCAAGTAACCATTTTTCTCTTTTATTTCTCTCTCTAGTTCTTTCTCTCTCCAAGATCTTATCTTATTTTGTGTTTATGGTGATGAAATGATATCATGTAACATGTGGTATCAAGAGCAAGGTTGGGTTTAGTGGTTTCGTTGTGGTAGTGTTATTTTGAGCTTATTGGTTCGGTTATCTTAGTTTTTTTATATCCGTTTGAAATCTTATATTCATTCGATGTCTTAGTTTTCAGTTCTAATAAACTGTTTTGGGCTCATTTTTGTATGACTAACACAAACAATTGGGCTTGTGTTGGTTATTTGATTCTCGTATTATAAACGTCTAGCTAGTTATTTGATTCTCGTCTTATTTTGGTTATTGTTCTTTTAGTTGTTGATTCTCATCTTAGTCGGAGTTTTTTGTTGATTAGTTTTCGTGGCTGCTCATTGGAAAAGTGCTTCTTTCGAGCTTATTTTCAAGCTTAAACAGCTTACTTTCGAGCTTATTCATGATTCTTGATCGGCTTATCTTTGTTCGTACTACACGGTTTGAAAAAGAAGAAAAGAAGAAAGGACGATAGTACTTTTTGGCTTCTTGTGGAACCGATCTATCAAGCTAGCACAAACCAATCTATCGTCATTCAAGTAGCAACCGATCTATCGTCTACTCAGTACGAACCGATCTATTGTACAAGTCTTTGAGAACCGATCTACTGAACCGAACTAGCAAATTCAGTTGGAACCGATCTATCAAGCTAGTTTGGAAACCGATTTAACAGATTCTAGTAGGAACCGAATTATCAGTTTAACAAGGGCAAACTATACAATTTTCATGTCGTTTTCGGGTTTTCAGTTTCGAGTGTCGGTTCATTTCGAGACTTATAACCTATACCATTGTGATCGTGATCCTTTTTCGATCAACGTGGTGTATTTAGTTTTCATCGACGATAACCATATCATCCCCGAGCTCAAAAATATAAACGGTGTATTTTTTAGAAATGTTTAACCTACAAGACGATTACAATTATGGAGGGAAATTTTAATTTCTTAAACTAATTTGGAAATTGTCACATGCGATCCTCGAGAGTTTACTACTATTTCAGAATTAGTCCTTTGTTGCTAATTAACCCTCTTTGTTGAAACTTCTTTTCACCGTTGGTCCTTACCACCTAAAATTCAACCGTTAGTCCTCCAAAGTGAACCAAATTTCACCGTTAGTCCTTTTAAGCTCATTAATCGTTAACAAAAGCTCAAGTACTTCAATTACAACAACGATTTCACCAACAATTAATCATTGTTTCACGGTTTCTTCTTGATTTTGTAAAATCCCGCGAAAGATTAAATTATTTTCTCGGTTTAAATATAAGACTTGTAAAATCCCGTGAGCGTTAATCGGTTTCAATTCACAACAACAATCACTTTACCTACTTAAGATCCTTACATATCATTTCACATCACTTTTGCAATGTCGACTCAACAAGACATTTATGCAGTCGGTTCCGAAAACCGCCCTCCTATGCTTAACAAAGAGAACTATGTTCCATGGTCATCATGTCTTCTTCGGTATGCTAAGAGTATACCAAATGGAAAGTTAATCTATAATTCCATTATGAATGGTCCATATGTCAGACGAATGATTCCTGAACCAGGTGATGCAGACCGTGAAGTTCCTGTTAATGAAACCTTTCATGAGCAGACAGACGATGAACTCACTAAGAATGAGCTTAAACAGGTTGAAGCCGATGATCAAGCCATTTAGACTATTCTTCTCGGTATTCCCGAAGACATCTATGCTGTTGTTGATAGTTGTGAAACTGCTCAGGAAATCTGGTTACGTGTTCAACAAATGATGAAAGGTTCTGATATTGGAATTAAAGAGAAGAAGGCTAACTTGTTTAATGAATGGGAAAGGTTTACTTCTACTGATGGGGAATCGATTGAGTCTTACTATCATCGTTTCTCAAAGTTAATAAATGATTTCAAGAGAAACAAACACTTTCCAGAAAAGATTGCCAGTAATCTCAAGTTCCTAAACAACTTACAACCAGAATGGAGTCGACATGTTACCATTGTTCATCAAACAAAGGACTTGCATACATCAGATTACACTTAGTTGTATGATTTCTTGAAGTACACTCAAAAGGAGGTAGATGATCTAAGAGTTGAACGACTTGCAAAAACACATGATCCTTTGGCACTCATGGCAAATTCCAACAATCCTTTCAATTATCCAGTGTTTCACCAAGATCAACCATCATCAAGTACCTACATGCAACAACCACTTCCCAACAACAACAACAACTATAACCCACAACCATCATTCAACCAGAACTACATGCAACAACCAATGCCAAATCCCGAAGACATTACAGATCCTACAACCGTAATGAACATGGCACTTGTTTAAATGGCTAAGGCATTCAAACTAAACTACTCAACACCAACCAACAACAACCAAAGAATTTCATCAAATCCTCGTAATAGGCAGATTTCTCAACCGGGTATGAATATGGGTCAAGACAGACATATGCAGATGGTTAGAGGCAATGGTGGGAATCTGTTTAGACAGTATGCTGGGCAGAATGTTGGGAATCAGAATGCGTATAATGCAGTACAGAATATCGGGAATCAGGTTGTTCATAATTCAGTTCAGAATCCGGGTGTTCAGAATGTTGGAAATCAGAATCGGCTAGTTGTTGTTCCAGGGATTGCTAATCAGAATCCGAATAGGAATGGTAATGTTGTAGCAACACAGGCTGAGGGTAATGCGATTGGGAATAATGGTAATCAGATAAGGTGTTACAACTGTAGAGGATTGGGTCATCTTGCTAGGAACTGCACAGTCAGACCAAGGAGGAGGGATGTTGCTTATCTTCAGACTCAGCTGCTGATTGCTCAAAAGGAAGAAGCAGGAATTCAACTCAAAGCTAAAGAATTTGATTTAATGGTTGCTGCAGCGGATCTTGATAAGATTGAGGAAGTCAATGCAAACTGTATTTTGATGGCTAATTTGCAGCAAGCATCGACATCGGGTACTCAGACTGACAAAGCTCCCGTCTATGACTCAAACGAATCAGCTGAGGTACACAACTATGACAATTGCTATGATAATGAGATATTTAATATGTTTACTCAAGAAGAGCAGTATACTGAGCTACTCGAACCCATTCCTGAACCACACCAAGTACAACAGAATGATAGTAATGTTATTTTTGAGGTTTCTAATGTGGAACAAGATGGGGGAACAGTAGATCAACATCCTGCAACTGTTGAAGAAACACATGCTTATTTTGAATCATTATATAATAATTTGGCAATTGAAGTTGAAAAGGTCAACTCGGTCAATCGCAAAATGAAAGAAACAAATGCTGATTTGACCACTGAGCTTGCTAGATATAAAAATCAAGAAAAGTGTTTTGAAATTAGTCAAGAAAAATATGACAAACTTGAAAGATGTTATCAAAAGTCTGTTTATCAAGAACAATGTCTTACAAAAAAGAGAAATGCACTTCACTTAAGTTCCGGTAAACAAATAACGACTTTGAATGAGAAAATTTCAAATTTAAATAAACAGCTTTCAAAGGAAAAATCAATTGTTTCTTCTCTTCTTGAAGAAAAGAAAAAGTTGAAGTCTGATTTCAAAATACGCTAAGACGAGCTTCTTGATATACAAATTCAACTTGAGAATAAGATAAAGGAATTAGATAATATTTTGGTTAAAACGGGTCAATCGATTCAAATGATGCACATGCTTTCACCTAAGACAGACTCATTTTACTACACCGAACAAAAAATGGCTTTGGGTTATCAAAATCCTTTTTACCTCAAGCAAGCTCAGCAGAAACAACAGAGTTTGTATAATGGCAAAGTGTTATTAGAAAAGCATGATCCTCCCACTATGCATGATTCGGAAGAGACACTGCAACTTGCTCAAGAGAGTCGTCTAAAAATGAAACAATTGAACAAAGAAATAAAACCGGCAAATTATACAAAGATTAATCATCTTTCGGGGGTTTTTGTTTCTCAAACGGCCAAGTCACAAGAAGATGTGTACTTTTCAAATACTTCCAAAACGGCCAATGTTTCTAAACCGATTTCAATACCAAATGAAGAATTTTCGGATGACACTACACCAAGTGTTGCACGAAAATTTCTAAATGAGGTAAAAAGCACCATTGTGACTCTTCAACGTGTTGTCAAACAAAAAATGACTTTAGATATACACAATTGGTCGTCTTTTGCTCACCAAGAGATTCACAAAATTATAAAAGATGAAATTTTCCCTATCGTTAACCAAGTTGACGATAGAGTGCAAAATTTTGAAATAAAATTTTTAAAAGAAGCAGCCAAATTTGTTCGAGACTTTAAATCTCTTGCAAAAGAAGCTGATGAATCTCTTGCTAAGCACAAGGCATTGGAATTGGAAATCGAGCGTCTCTTGAGAGCAGTTGTTAGTCAAGATATTATGTCTATTGTGTAAAATCCATCTGTTGTAGATTCATCAAATCTCCAAACTGAGCTTGAATGTACGAAAGAACGATTTGAAAATTGTATCATTAAAAAGGAGAATGAATATGCTAAACTTTGGAATGATTGGTACAAAAAGTGTGAAGAATGCAAATATGACAAAATTTCATACGATAAAGCGTATAATGACATGCAACAAAAGATCGAACGGTTGCAAGCTCAGTTGGGAGATCAAAAGGGCAAAAGTAAGGATACTTCATGTGTATCAAATACCCTTGATCCTTTGTCTCAAAAACTAGAAAATGAGAACGTAGAATTAGAGTTTCAGGTTTGAAATTATGAAAAAGAAAATGCTCATCTTAAGACCACATACAAAAACCTGTTTGACTCTATCTCAGTAACACGGGCTCAAACCAAAATAATAATTGACTCGTTGCAAGATAAATTACATGACTCAATCTATGAAAATGCTAAGTTAAGAGCTCAATTATTTGATAAGGCATCTGAACAAAAGGACATAGCCAAAGGTACGAGTGTGAATACTCAATTTTGTAAGCAATTAATTTTGGGAAAACCACCTTCTTCTTCTGGATCAAAACTCTATGATGTATCTCCTTTTCTAAAATCTAAGGGTCTTCCCAAGATCGATAAGACACATACTTTGTTAAAACCAGTCACTTCAAACTCGGTACCCACACCACAAGAATCAAAAGTTGTGAACAATGATAAGGTGATTGAGAATGTTTAGGATTAATCCTTTTAAGCCTTCTAAAGAAGAAAAGCATGTTCCTAACAAAGTTAGAGCAAGTGTTAGGAGAAATCAGATCACTGTTTCACAACCTCATGTCATCCCTAAGAAAGATGTTAATTCTGACTCAAATGGTTTATCTTCTACAGGAGTAGACAACACTGCTAAGACCAGAAGGCCACAGCCTAGGAGCAATACAAGGAATGATAGGGTCCCCTCTATGTCTAAGAGTAGTTGCAGCAAGAATAAAGAAGTTGAAGTAGAAGAACACCCTAGGAATTTACTGCTTTCTGAGAATAAGAAACATATGTCATCTGAATGTAATCATGTTAAGCTTGCTATTCGGAATGTTAACTCTAAAGTTTTTTGTGCTATGTGTAAGCAATGTTTAATTACTGCTAATTATGATGTATGTGTGTTTAATTATGTGAATGACATGAATTATCATAGTAAGAAACAAAAGGAAAATGTTTCTAACACTGAAAATCAAAAGAAACAAAAGCCAAAGGTTATGAAGCCTAAGAAAGTAGGGTCCAACGAAAGACTTGCTTCACCTAAGCCTGCCTAGTAAACCTAGATCTTGCCTTAGGTGGTCACCAACTGGAAGACTCTTTCACCTTAAAGGAAAAATTATCGCATCTAGTGAATCTGAGAGTCAATCTGACTCCTCTAATGGTGATAATGCATGTACTTCTAACCCTCTGGAAAAATTATCGCATCTAGTGAATCTGAGAGTCAATCAAACGATTTCTAAATTCTACTTCTTTTCTTGGCAGGTTATCCAAATTTGTTTATGGTGCGTCGACTCGGGTTGTTCCAAGCATATGACCAGGAATCTAAAGCATCTCATCAATTTTGTCTGGAAGTTTTTGGGAACTGTTCGCTTTGGAAATGATCATGTTGCTGCAATTTTGGGTTTCGGTGATCTTCAATGGGGAAATATTTTGATCACCAGGGTTTATTTCGTTGAGGGCTTGGGGCACAATCTGTTCTCGGTTGGGCAGTTCTGTGATTCAGATTTAGAGGTTGCTTTCAGAAGGAACTCTTGTTTTGTCAGAAATCTAGATGGTGTTGATTTGTTAAAAGGAAACCGTTCAACAAACCTTTACACCATCAATCTCCATGAAATGGCCTCTGCATCCCCAATTTGCCTCATGGCTCGAGCAACTTCTACCAAGTCATGGTTATGGCATCAACGTTTATCCCACCTCAATTTTGACACCATCAATGACCTTGCCAAAAACGATCTTGTCTCCGGTCTTCCAAAATTCAAATATCATAAAGAACACCTTTGTCCCTCATGTGAGCAAGGAAAAAGCAAAAGGGCGTCTCACCCACCCAAACCAGTTCCAAATTCTAAGCAGAGGTTACACCTTCTTCATATGGATTTGTGTGGTCCAATGAGAATTGCTAGCATAAATGAAAAGCGGTATGTTTTGGTGATTGTGGACGATTACTCTCATTACCCTTTGATACACTTTCTCAGATCAAAAGATGAAGCACCAGAAGTGATTAAAACCTTCCTGAAGCGAATCACTGTCCTTCTTCAATCTCTTGTCATCATCATAAGAACCGACAATGACACAGAATTCAAAAATCAAATCCTTAAAGAATACTTTGATAGTGTTGTCATCTCTCACCAAGCGTCTTCTGTCAGAACACCTCAACAAAATGGAGTAGTAGAACAAAGAAATCAGACGTTAGTAGAGGCTGCTAGAACAATGTTGATTTTCTCTCGTGCACCGTTATTCTTATGGGCTGAAGTGATTGCTACTGCGTGCTACACTCAAAACCGTTCCATCATTCACCGTTGATTTAACAAAACACCATACGAGCTCATTAACGACAGAAAATCAGATATCTCCTTTCTACATGTATTCGGGGCTCTTTGTTATCCCAAGAATGATCGTGAAGATATTGGAAAGCTTAGTGCAAAAGGTAATATTGGCTTTTTCATTGGTTATTCTGCTGATTCATGTGCTTATAGAGTTTACAACCGAAGGATAAAGAAAATCATGGAAACAATGAATGTGACATTTGATGAGCTTTCAGCTATGGCTTATGTACACTTCAGTGCATAACCCGAGCTCTAAATAAAAGGGGAGTGTACGCTTCAGTGCACTTTACCTTAAAAAGAAGAGAAATCTTGTTTTCACTTCAGTAGATATGATAGTCATGACGTCGATGATAGAGTTGGAAAGTCTATTCGATCATTTGTTCGACGAATTATTCAAATGGAGAAAGTCAAGTTGTTTCAAAGTCTTCCGCTGTTACTACTACTGATACATCTGTTAAACATCAACAACAACAAGATTCAACTTCATCTACTTAAACTCTAACAACAACTATCACTGCTGATGGAAACTTCGACTTGTAAATATTTTTGATCTTTCTCTTTATTTTGATTTATAAATATTTTTGAAAAAGAAAATACAAAAATATAAAACCAAGAAAAAGAAAATACAAAAATATAAAACCTATAAAAGCAAAATACAAAATCAGAAAATTTCAAAAATACAAAAATAATCTTCTCCGACATGTCTCTCGACAATCGATAACATTTGCGCACCTAGAAATGTTGATTAATATTAACACGGGTGAATAAATGAAGTTCGAGCGAGAGTTTTAAATGCTTTCAAAACATGTCCTTTCACTTTTTCTCTACGACTTCTAAGTAAATGTCAGCTTAGGACTCGGTCTCCAAAGAAAGGAAAATGTTCATTTATGTACATTTATCCTAAACAACGGGAAGTTCATATCTTCTCGGTCTTGAGCAAAGTCATATAAACATTCAAAGTTTTGAATGCTCAAGAGAAGTAGAAAGTTCTATAGGAAAAAAATAAAAATGAAAAAAAAAAAATGGTAAATAAGATATATCTCACATATTTTCCTGTTCAGCACAATTTTTCAAAAAGAATCTTCAAATTCTTTCAAAATTGTGTGCTCAACAAACTCCCACTCCAAGTTTTCACTCTATTTTATAATTGAGGGGGAGTATAATAATATGATTATTTCTGCATGCACTCCTGTTCTCCCAAGACTTAGTTAGGCTCATGTGAATTCTGGACATTAACTTGTTTTTAATTCACTAAATGTCAAAATTTGTAAACACATATGTAATTTTTGAGGGGGAGAATAGTGATTAAAATATGATCAATACGGATTAATAACGGATACTATCTTCAATCTATAAGTGCGTTCCCAAACCTCGCATGTGGAAAACTCTTTCATAATATAGTGCATATGTTTAGGGGGAGCTTTTTGGTAACTCTAGAAACACTGAATGTGTCTTAAATGATTTCTCAGACACGTTGATTGATTTTTTTATCAAATGATTTTATGGATCTTCATGGCAATACTCCAAAGACCGACCAACTGTTGTTTCTCAAGGAGTTATAAGGAGGTTAAGGTTAGGTATATTCGTTCCATGATCCAGCCAGAACCGGAGGGATCTACCCAGGAACACTCCATTAGATAGAGTAGAAGTCTTAGGTATGATTGAAAAAAGGAGTAAAGTGAGAATAAGGGAATAGTGCCGACTGAGATGGAGCTAGTATTGGAACAAACCCAACAAGGTACTAGTCATGAAGTATTGGTAAGCACTGAAGGGGTTGAAGAATGAAAAAGAATTGTAAGGATAAAGGGTGAAAAGAAAGAAGCCCTCTATACAACCCTAGGCAGAAACCAGGTCAATACATAATCTATCGGTAATCACAAAGATGATTCTGATATTGAAGACTGACATCATGGACCCAGTGATGCAATGCACAACCTTCCCTAGCCACTCAGAATCTCTCAAAAGATTTCTGTTTCATTTCTCACGGAGATCAACACGTTTCTATCGGCTTTCTCATTCCGAGATCATTGGTATTGAAAAGGTGGCAGTCCGCTCTAGCCTTCGATTACCAAATAACAAATATGCACTTATAGAGTCTAAAGCCAACGAGATCCATAAAAAATCTCACTAAGACACAAATTCCAATATGCAAAATGTCATACATCATTATACAACATTTGGTATCAAAAAGTCCTACACATTATCCTTGTGGTAATTTCCAGAACATTCAGAGTGATACTCTTCAGTATTCATAGTGATGAATGGAAATCCTTCCAGAGTCAACATCAAACAGCTCTGCGGTAGGTGACTTGCAAGATTCTAAATGAATCAAGCTTGTGTCAACTGGATATCGAATTTGGTCCAGTATATGAATTAACGACTCAATCAGAAAGATAGTAACTATCTGATTCACTCTTACCGTGTTGTCTGCTTTGAGATGCTCCGGTAACAAGAACGGCTAGTGCAGCTGCGAAACCCTGTCAAGGATATTCTTTTGAATTCTACCTGATCACAGGCAGTATTTATACTGATTAATAGGGAACCATGGTTATTGCAACCGTATTCGACGAAGTGATAAAGACACTTTTGTCCATGTATATTTATCTCTAACCTATACTTGCAGGATTTCCTGACGGTAGCAGCTTCTAGTCCATGACGAGTCAAGATTCAAGACCTCATGCTCAATCAACAAAGATATATACATGATGAAAGCTCAAACTATCAAAGTCTTCCGCAATCTATGATGTACAAGCACTTCCTCAAAAGAACATTTTTGACAAGATTGCTGGACAATAACAAAGATAAATCTTATAAGTAGATTAAGTACTACTCCTACCATGATGTGGTACAAGTAATCATGTTAAAGGAAATGTTGAGGGAGATTGTTAGTAAGCTTTCAAGACCTTGAGCATGAGGGTGGAGACACAAGATCGCAAGGAGGCATAAAGATTCAAGGATAAAGATTCAGAGATCTCAGTAGTCAAGACAAATCAAGGCCAAAGACCACGATATTAGTATGTTGTCAAAGAATATCAAGTTAAAGATCAAGATCCAAGATCACAAGCATGCAAAAGGATCTTTAAAAGAATTCCCAAGAACACCAGGCTCCAAGACTTAAGACGTCACAAGAAGGATCCATAATTGAATGACCACCCTTTAGGGGGAGATTGTTAGCCCTGTTTTTAGTAAAGTGATGGTCATTATCAATATCAAGCTATGTATAAGAAAACGTAGTTTACGAGAATCACTTTTAAGCTAATTGGACCTACTTGTCGGGCTTAAAGCCCATTCTTAGCTTGGTCCGGTCCAAATGACACATAAGAAAGCCCACAAGGCTTGTCCACTCTATGTACTACTTAAAGCCCTCTCCAAGTGTAGAGAGGGTGTTGCTTCTCATTTCTTTCTAGTGCAAGTAACCATTTTCTCCTCTTTATTTCTCTCTTTAGTTCTTTCTCTCTCTAAAACCTTTTTCTTATTTTGTGTTTAAGGTGATGAAATGATATCATCTAACAAAAATAAAGAGTCAGACATGGTCTTAGCGGCACTTGAAAACAATTTAAGCCATGAGAAATACCTTTAGTCATTTTTTTGTACATTCACTTTTTTATAGGCTTTGTTAGGTGAAATATTCCTAGCAAATGTGTTACATAACATCATCCAGGTGACAAGGTGGTCGATGACATGTTGGAACTAGAAGTATGAAACCTTGCTAAATTGGTGTTAAGTATATATATCCTATGTAGTGTTACACTTTTTAATGCAATTACTACTTAATAAGCTAATGTTTTAAATACATTTGTTCATGAGTTCTTGCTTTACGTGAATCTAAGCAAGAGTTGCAGACTGCGATGGTCTTAGTTATACAAAGTAAAGCAACCCGACGGTCATATGCACACTTTCATAACTACATTAGCTTTTGTTGTAACGAGTTTTAATACTATTATATGTTCTCTTACTTTATACATGTTTGTCGTAGGTGGATGGTACTTACTCATATAATCTTAAGAATTTAGTTGAAAAGGTTTGTATGCTAGCCCATAAACCCGAGGAGGAAGCTAAAAAAACACATTTAAGGGCAGCAAGCTTGCAATGCCTTTCAGCCATGGTAAGTGTTAAACAAATGGTTTAAATGTGATATGGTTTACAACCTAAAGGTTTTAAATCAAGATGAAATAGCTTTTTCTTTGGCTATAGATAAACTTTTGTTTCACTTTTTATGCCGATTTGGTTTATGGCAAAGTTCTCTCATATGTTTGCTGACTTTGATGAGGTCTGTTTATTTACGCCATAATCTATTTATTTTCAACTTTGTAACTGCAGATGGTAAATGATAGATGACAGTTTATCATGAACTTTGGTACTGCAGATGGTAAATGTTATTTTGGTTAACTATGAGCGGAATAGAAGCACGGAACAAGATGATAAATGAGGGGAAGCACATCATAATTGGGTGGATGAAGTCGGCAGGGTAGAGGAAGTCAGCAGGAGTGAAGCAAGAGGTGCAATCATTAAACCTGATTCTAGCAATATGACTGTCAAACCACAAGCAGTGTGGTAATGGAGTTGTTGGAAAGGTTAAAGCAAAAAATGGAGATGGAAGTGGAAGCAAAAATAGGGTTGATCGAGATCGATTAGTGCTGAGAAACAAATTTGTATATAAGAGCAAAGGTATGTAAACTTTTCACCATAAACAGAACATCTAATCTTAATAAGCTTATACATGTTCGTATAAAACTAAAGACCAAGTAATTTAAACAATTTTGCTGGCAAGAACAAGGTGAAGGTGAAAATGAAAATGAGAAACACACCACTATTATTGTTTCTTACCTGATATTCCGAGTGACTAGAAGTAGTAGTGTGATGACATCAAATAATGTCTATTTTATAGCATCATTTATCCTATGTAATTAACCCATTTTGTATAAATATTGCAAAGAATTGTTACTTAATCATTTGTATTTGAGAATTGCAGTAATTACGAAGTACTTGGTGAATATTAGCAAAAGGCGCGCATTCTGGAGCTTAAAAAAAGATATTTTAAAGATTACTGTTCTGAAAACCAATACATCGTATCCATCAAGGAAGATACGGCGTATCTGTGCCTGCACTCACCAAAGTCCACAAAGGAAACAAGATGAATACGCCATATCTAGTGAAGACCAATACGTCGTATTGGAAATATAGTATGTGAATATTCTGGAAGATATCAAACGTGGTCCCTACTCCAAGAAACCCCAATACGCCGTATCCAACACCTTGGATACTCTGTATCGACACCGACTCCAGACCCTCTAAATACAAAGCTCAAAAACGAGTTTTAAGTGTGCTAAATCATATTCTTGATACCTAAACCACAAAAGTCGATTTTCAAAGGAGAAAAAGAGCAGAAGATGTATCACAACGCATTCCAATCCCTAGGAGACAATGTGTAATTTCTTATACTTTTGTAATCGTTTAGTTTTTGGTATCATTCGTTAACTCGGTTAGTTTACCTTGGCTAAGCTATTACTCTTGTATTAATTATGATGTTTGAAGGCTAATACCTTCGGGTATTAGCCATTATTATGAAGATCTGAATGTTTGGTTTTGTTTATATCTCAATTTCTTAATTTATCGTTGAACTATTGATTATGTTTATCACATGATACTTGTTTATGTGCTTAAGTATGCGACCTATCATTCAACTGGGTCTAGTCCTACATATTTAATGCGCTGCAACTTCGGTGTTGTTTAGGCATAGACTAAGAGTCCGGGATAGCTCTCCGTATAGTAATGCATATAGGTGGAAAAAATAGGATCACTAATAACGTCTTGCTTGCCTCGATTAAATTGGTTGTACCGTAGAAGGTGGTGGCTTAGTACTAACTAATAACATTCTGATCATTGGTATAGTTTGGATTATGGACTACCACCTAACACAAGTTACCGTTAAGCAGTAAGTGGGTAAAGTCTCTATGAGCTAAGGTTTGTTCAACATACACCGTGTCATCCTCTAGATGAATTATAATCAATATATTAGGATGCTTTATGCGGATGCTTTAATTGTGACAAAATTAGTGTGTCTAGGTCTTAGGATGAAGTCCTGCGTAAGTCTAAGAATGATATGCCACTTTGAGATAAGTAATCATTGCACTGAATAAACAAACTAACTTCTAATCGGATTAATAATGGCTAATACAGTTTCTATTATAAGGCTTGGCCGCTCTTTTATCTTTTGTTAATTTGCTTGCGTGGGTTAAAGGGTCTTGAATTGATTGTAGTCACCACCAAACCCGTGCTAGTCTCTCAGGCTGAAAACCCCCTTTACCTGTTAGAATTAGGATTAGAACTAACATAGGATTAGCATAGGTTTGACTTAGATTAGAATTAACTTAGATTAGATAACCAAAATATTAATAAATTGAGAGATTTAACCTCGCTTCAAGTGTTCGACACCCTACTTACCACGAATCTACCACCGACCGGGTACACTGCCCGTTAAAGTGTTGTTTTTGGTTAAGTAGGCAAAATATAAATTTAAAACTTGAATCATAAAAATATACATTACACAACGACACATCATAGTGTTATGTGTTCTTTGTAAAATTTGAGCTGATGTACCAGATTGGCTTTCTTCATTCAAATGAAATATATTTTTTTAAGGCTTTTGCTTATTAAATTCCTGGAGGATTCATGTTTCTGTTTGTTTTCTTATGGACCGACAACACATAATAATATTGCTAGATGAAACTTAGTATCACATTTTCCCCACTGTTAAACCACCCAGTAAAACCCAGCGCTCCGTATCAGAGCGCGGGTTGAAAACCTCGTTATAATGATACAATAAAAATTTAAGGATATATTTTTTTGCCTTTCATGACACATATTTTTCAAAAAAAGTGTCACTAAATCTCAAAATTTTGACCTTTCTCCCACACTTTTTAAAAATGTCACTAAAAAGTTAGATATAATAACACTTTTTGTGTCATTAAAACCACAGTCACTAAAAGTCAAATTTTTTGTAGTGAAATATATATAATTAGCTTTTGTAAATACAAGTAATCGCATGAAAACATTAGTTCTATTTAATGATCTCTTTAAGTTTTGATAATGACAAATATAAAACGTATTATGTATAAGTTTAAGTAAAGAAGTTTTAGACTTAAGTTTTCCTTTAAAGAAAATTACTTAAGGTATATACATGGATCCCTAAAACTTGCATAATGATCAAAGAATGTTTTATCATACATGGTTCATGAATCACTTGCATCATATTTTAAAACTTTAGATATAATTTTAAACTTTCACAAAAGTTTTACTTTCATTTTATTTAACATATTAATTCCATTATAAGAAAATGTTTTAATCCTCATTTGACTTACTAGACAAGAATATTACCTTTTGGGAATGAATTCAAATGACTTCTTGCATTGAAGAAAGGTTTAATTTTTTTTTGTAATAATTCAAGATTAGCCAACTAGTCAAGAATCTTCCCTTTGGGAATGAATTCAAATGAGATATTGCGTAGCCCTTTTGAGAATAATCCAAGACCAAAGTAGTAAGCAATCAAAGTGTTTTTGCATAGAAACCATATTTAGCCATTTTATACTATTGATTATTTTGCAATCAAAGAAAGAATATCAACACATTAATCCAACTATTTATCCATGCATCATTAGAGAGGAAAGATGCCAAACAAAACATGAATGAATACTCTAGATGATTAGGAAAAATTGGGTATGGAGAAAGGATGGATCTTCATTAAAGATCTGTTATTCCTGGATCCATAGCCTAGAAATTCAGAACCAAGATTGCATATTTAAGCCACCAATTTGCATAGAATTTTCCTCACCCCTTGAAAACATCTTACTAGCATTCTCTCATACATTCATATACACATATTTGAGCATTATCTTGTTTTACATTCATTCAGGTGATTCAAACAACTAACCCATTCTTCTAGCAATGGAAAATCACAAGAAGCACTTTAAGTCTTTTGTGTATTTAGTTGTTAGTTTTGTTCTTACAAGGTTGTTGTGGTACTATATCCTATTAATATACTTCAAAGTTCATAAAACACCACCATACATCAAACATAGAGAGTTAGATTAATATATTAGTTCTCAAAATACTTTGAGTGAAAGGTTGGTTCTACCTAGATTAGGACTCGATATATAGCTTTGTATCGGTAAAAGTTTAAGCGACCTTATATGTTTTTCTCCGCCAAGTAAAGGAGTTTGTTGTCATAGTAAGTGTGTGATAAAAGATCATTTTAGCTATATAGTATGTGCTTAGGTGTAGTGTGTGTGTTAGATCTAGAGAGAGAAATATTAAAGAGAGAAAGTAGGTAGAGAGAAGGAGGAGAGAATGAGGTTGTAGAGAGGGAAAGAGATGGGAGAAATAAATGTTTATTTTTCAAAGCTTATATCATCAAGTGATGAGATAGGATATTTATACCCTTTACACAATGAGCACCTAGCTCATGACTCTTGCTCTTTAGCTTTTAGCCGTGTCTCGTGACTACATTCCAGTCACGAGACCTTTTCCTAACTATTAAACATTTAATACAAACCTATTTATTACAAGACTAAATCTCAATAATGATCGTTACTTTTTCTATTCCTAACAATCTCCCCCAAAGGGGCGATCATTGAGATCTCTCTTTGATTGCATTAATGATCAACTCTTTATATTTCTAACAATCTCCCCTTAAGGGGTGATCATTGAGATCTCTCTTTATGAACTTAATCTCCCCCTAAGTGACCTTGATCTTTGATCTTTAATCCTCATTGTCTTGAGTCTTGTTGTGCAATAGTGGTCTCGTTCCAATCATGCTCTTGTGATCTTTATCTTTGATTTTCCTTCGTCTTTGCCTTTGAGATCTTTTCATATCATCGTTGCTTTTCATGAATCTATCTTGATTTGTCTTTTGAAGCTTATGACCAACATACTCATACTTTTCTTGATCGCTAACAATCTTCCTCATGTAGAACTTTTTTCCTAATCATGAACTTGATGATTTGAGGAAGTTATTTGATTTATCAGGGTTAGGAAGTGTACATTTGATCTTTGAGTAAGAGAATGAAGGTATGGATCATTAAACAATCATTTTCAAATTAGTGACCTATGTTCATCGTTGTCTTGATGTTAGCACTAGTAGGATTTCCATTCAATCATTATGAATACTTTATTTAAGTATCACTCTTGAATGTTCTGGCAATGTCACTAAGACATGCAATGTCACAAAGACATATAAGCAACTCTTTGTAACTTTTTTATCGTTGATGTTTAATACAAATGTACTTTTGTGTCCTATTTAAGATTTATTATTTGATATCTTTTGGCTCTAGACTCAATTAGTGCGTTTTGGTTTTAGTGATCGTAGGCTCGAGCAAACTGCCACATATTTAATATCAACATTCTTGGAGTGAGAAGTCGATAGATAACGTGTTTAATCTCCATGAGGATTGAGACAAGATTCTTTTGAGAGAAACTTGAGTGGCTGGGAAGGGTTGTGTAACACCCTCATTTTTCACATATAGCAGCGAAAGCTAAGTTTTGGGGTATTACTTCATGAATCAACAGTCACAATCATAGAAAATAACTCATAAAGAGACGTTTTAGAAAATTTAGTTATCAATCGATATAATCAGAGTTTTACAAAAACAGAGGTCCCAAAATCTACAAGAAAACATAAAGTTTGAATGATAACAAGTTTGGACGTCCTCAAGTCCAATGCCACTCTGTGCCATAGGTTGCTCATTTACCTGAGATAAACATGCTTAATGGTTTATAGCACGTATCCCCCTCGTGGGTTTATAAAACATTCATAAGATTTAAATGCGAGGCTATGAACTCACCTTGATAAGGTAGTTGATTGATTTGAAATTTAATTCAAATAGGAGTAAACAACATCGTCACGCAACCTGAGGTGATATGTCAAGTCTTAGTTTGATTATTGATATTCCAAATTTTATTTCATAAAGTTTAACGTAAATGTTAATTTGGTTAATTAATTCATGGAAATATCATAACACTGTTCGGGCTATTATAGTCCAGAGGTCATGTAGTAAACGTTTGAGGAGCTAGGACACTTTAAATCGTAAATCCAACAACTCGTCAAAACGTATTCCCAAATAAAACCCCTCACATGAAATTCCCTTGTAACGTGATACGTTATAGATTAAAAGATAAGATTTATCTTTTTAAGTTTCTTCAAAAGTTAGTAGATGATAAATTATGTTAAATATATAACATAATTGTTTTATGATGTTTCAATCGATAAATGATAACGACAAATGCGTCGGGCTTTAATAAAATTGAGTCTTATAATATTTAAATATATTTTTATAATTCATATAAAAATATTACATTTTATACCCTTGAGAATATGAAAATGACAATATATACCCTTGGTATATATTTATTTTCAAAATTAACCCTTTACATATAATTTTATACTTTTAAATCCACAACTTTTAGGTGTTGACAAAAACAGCCCATGTAGTTTATAAGTTTCAATATTTACAATATATACCCCTTTGCATGAAAACGATTTCATTTCTAGTCTAAAATCCATAATAGTTATATTTTCAATCTCGAAAGTATTTTGCAGCTTATAACTTGCTAAAATAAGTTAGAATAAGTAAATTTTATGAGCTTGGAGCTTATGAAATGAGCTTATGAGCTCGTTAATCCAAAAAGGGTACGTTTGGGTTTAAAATCATAACCCGATGGGTTTGAGCTTTAAGGGTTCATTTCACGTGATCACAAGGATGTATAAGAGCTTATATATGATCTAGAATAGCTTATAGAACGAGTGATAGACTTACAAGAACTTAGAATGGGTCAAAAATGGTGGAATGAGTCAAAAACCTTAAGAGACGAACTTAGAGCTTCTTTTCCTTAACCTTGGCTTCGAAATTAGTTTGTGCCTTCTTCCTTAACTTCCTTAGCTCAGCTAGAACATGACTTGAGAGAGATTTGAGTTTGAATGGTGAGTTTGGAATGCATGCATGTATGCGACTTTATATAGGGTACAAAGGAGTTGTGCCCAAGGTTGTAAGGCTTAGAGACCAAGTTGTATAGCTTGGAGTAGTGGCCAAGGCTGGTGGAGTGGTGGCCAAGGCTGGTGGGGTGGTGGCCAAGATGTTGGAGTGGTGCCCAAGGGTGTTGCTTGAGGCAAAAGGGTGATTATGGGTCGAGTTTATGGCTGTTTTTAGACAGCCAACATTAGTCCCGGTAAAATTATTGTCATTTACAAACCGTAATTCTGATTAAGCTAAAACCAGTGAGCACGTATATTATAATATTTGAAGTCCTCTACAACTTTTTAGTATTTAATCATATTTTAGGGGTCACTATACAAAAATTTAGAGATAACAGCCATTTACTACAGATGTGCATAATCTGCGCACCTTTGCCATTTTGGCTATAACTTATTCATCCAAAATTGAATCGGGACGAGTCAATCGGCAAAATGATCACAAGACACATGGCTACAACCTAGTATATTTACTTAATACCCAAATCCTATTGATTTTTCCCAGATCCTATGTTCTATCAACGGATCAGATTCTGAAAACTATGAACTAGTTTAAGGGTGTAACGGGTTTCCTAGGGTTTTCGGGTTTAGGATTAAGGTTTAGGTTTTAGGGTTAGTGTAGGAATAGTTAAGAGAAAAGTGTGCATTATAGGCTTGCAACATGAGCTTAAAAAGGTTGTACGAAACTAGAAGAAATTTAGAGAGAAAATGGGAAATTTGAATTCTATGTTATGTCGATTTGTACATTGTACTTTAAAGAGTTGTACCATGGTTTAGGAGGGAAACATGGTTTGAATGTTTTGATAAGTGAACTTGTACCCTAGGCTAGAAAGGTGGTATGAATGCTATAAAGTTTTGGAGGGAAAACGGCTAAATTTGATTATTGTGCATAACCGGGTTGTATATTGAGCTTTAAGAAGTTGTTCTAGGGTTTTGGTGGGAAAGGATATTCAAATTATGATGCATTAGAAACTTATACACATGCCTTGAAAGCTTGTACTCTTGAATTGCATAAAAATATTACATATGATTAGGGTTTTGGTTTATAACACGTATCCCCCTCTCGGGTTTATAAAACATTCAAAAGATTTAAATGTGAGGCTATGAACTCACCTTGATAAGGTAGTTGATTGATATGAAATTTAATTCAAATAGGAGTTAACAACCTCGTCACGCAACCTAAGGTAATATGTCAAGTCTCAGTTTGATTGTTGATATTCCAAATTTTATTTAATAAAGTTTAACGTAAATGTTAATTTGGTTCATTAATTTATGGAAATATCGTAACTCTGTTCGGGCTATCATAATCCAGAAGTCATGTAGTAAACGTTTGAGGAGCTAGGTTACTTTAAATCGTAAATCTAGCAACTCGTCAAACGTATACCCAAATGAAACCCCTCACATGAAATTCCCTAGTAACATGATACGTTATAGATTAAAAGATAAGATTTATCTTTTTAAGTTTCTTTAAAAGTTAGTAGATGATAAATTATGTTAAATATATAACATAATTATTTTATGATGTTTCGATCGATAAATGATAACGACAAATGTGTCGGCCTTTAATAAAAATAACAATATATACCCTTGGTATATATTTATTTACAAAATTAACCCTTTACATATAATTTTATACTTTTAAATCCACAACTTTTAGGTGTTGACAAAAAAAACAGCCCCTGTAGTTTAACTTTAAGTTATTACCGCTGCCATTTTTTGGAGCAAACCGTTGTCACGAAAAAGGTAAATCTCTGTGAATTGGTAATCCGCTAGCAAATGTTAAACCGCTGGCTATTGACTAAACCGCTATTTTAAGATCTTGCCAAACCGCTGTTGTCTAAACCGCTGCCTAATTCTACCAAACCGCTGTTGACTTTTTGAACGGGTAGAGTTTCGTTTAGGCAAACCTCTATGAAGTATAAACCGCTGAGAACCTATTAAACTGTTGTGACAAACCTCGGTGGTAAACCGCTGGCACTACTGACAAATCGCTATCAGTTTTAGGGACCACAGCCAAACTGCTGCATGTACTATGTTGTTGTTTGCTTGCTAAAGTTCGACTAACAAACAAAACAAAGTACTACCTTATTCCAAACCGCTGTTAAGAACTAAAAACCATGAAAATAAGCTAGAAAGCCACGAAATAAGCTATTTTACCATGAAATAAGCCACGGATTGCAAAACTAAACTATTTTTAGAGTAAATCAAGAAAGGATGAGGCTTTTAGGTTTTGAATGAGCAAAAAAAAATATACAAGAACCACTAAGCTTAAAACTATGAATAAGCTTCAAATAATCCAACACTAACAAAAGCCGTGGGCTTATTAAGCTTTAAATAAGCTACGTTTTACAAATAAACCACAAAACCAATCACCTAAAACCCCTTGGCTCTTGATACCACATGTTATCCCAATAAGCTAATCCATTACACAACAATAATCTAACCAATACCCATGATAAGCATGGAATAAGTAGAAGAAAAATAGGAAGGAGAGTGAAGAATATTAGATTAGGAAAAGAGAGAGTTTGGTATGATTACATACTTTACAAATGAGAACCAACACCCTCTCCATGTGTGGAGAGGGTTCTATTATAGTCCCTTCACCTAGATGGAGTAATGAGCTATTTCTTGGGGGGCTTGGCTTATCTTGGGATTGGCAGCCCGAAAAAACGGACATTTTAGCTTAAAAGGTCCAAGCCCGTTATCCGACTAGCCTATACATATACATCAATAATTACGACCAAGACGACGTAACATTCTTGTTAAACTTTATAAAAGTAAGGGCTAACAGATTCTATGTTTTCATTGATAGATATGCTTGTTATTATGATTACCCGTCATACATGACTTGTATGCTTTGTATATATATAAAGTTTAGCTCTATTTATATCTATTATGTTATGTGGATCATGCCTTGTTTCTTGCTTACTTAATACACATGTTTTGGCTATTTGATCCGTGACAATCATTTATTTTTGTTACTTGATAAACAATCTGTGAATTGCTACAAATCCCATGGAACGACTAGACTTACCTAATACTATATTACACTCGAATAGGGTATACTTGCCCGAATGTTGTATTTTTAGTCAAAATCGGTATCTCTAGTTATTATAAATTTAAAGCTGGTAAAAACACACATCAGCCTGTTTGACATGTACTCAGTCAAACCTGGCGGGGAAGTCAATCCCAGTAGATTTATTCATAACATTCGTGCTTACACGAGGTAATTAACGGTTCATGATAAAGGGCGTACTGAAAGTCATAGGTTAATGGATACTTAGACCAATCGGTGAATGAGTAATTTATACTTGCGTTCAAACGTAAAAGGAGCAATGCAATTTTCACCCCAAGTAAATAAACACGTAAAATGCAGGGCTATGAAATCTCACCTTGAGTGATGGTATTGACTTTGGAAAAATAAACAAGGAATGTCGTCACAAATGACCGGTATGCAACCTATTTAATTATAGGTCGATTTAGAATAATACAATCGTAATAAAATAATTCGATGTATTTTATTTTCTTATATCACAAGCCCTATTTGTTTAGTTTTAGTTATTAGTCAAAATAATGATGACGTTAAGTTTACCATTTTTTTATTTTACAAATGGCAAAAATATATAAAGTGTAGTTAATTTATAAAATAATATTCTATGAAGGTTTGAATACACGGTATAAATTTTATAATAAGTGATGCTAAAATAGTTCCTAAGTATATTTGTATAGTTGCGACTGTCCGAAATATGGTGAAATTTATAATTTTTAACTTTTCATGGCAGGTAAAAATAGTATTGAATTTTTTATAACACTTTCTAAAAATGAGTCCAAGTTTGATTTTTTTGAAGTATTAATAAACTCGTTTTAGAAGTTTAAGGCTTCTAAACCGTTGAAAACTGGTAGCAAATAATCAGTCCGGACTACATTGTTAGTTTTTGTACTGAAGTTCGGGTAGGGTACTCAAAAATGGTGTTATAAAGTCGATTTGTTTTGCGGCACAGAGGGGGGGGGGGGCTGGGGGTCCGATTATTCTAGGGTTGGATGGGATGGGGGCTTAGCTGGGTGGGAATTTTCGGCGGGGGGGTCTGCAGGGGGGGGCGGCGGGTGATGCTTTATTGTCTGATGAGATGAACTATCTATGTGAAAATGGGCTGTATAATTCTAACAAAAATATGGCACCAACCGTTTTGTTTAATCTCGCGCTTTCCAAATAGGAATGGTATACTAAATGGATTTAACTTTTAATTTTATCCTTATTTTTACAAAATCAACAACCTCTTATCTAACCATTTTAACTCCTTCTCAATCAAGAATCTAAAAAACTAAACCCTAATCCATCTAATAATTCTCAACACAATGAATAATTATATGAAATAACTTCTAAACTAAATAAGCTAGTTAATAAATAACAAACTTCACATTTTCATTAATAATCATAAGTTTGTAGTGTTCTTGATTTATTTGCACATGTTTATAAAGTCTACTAGTTGGTGATATAATATATTTCATGATTTCATGTATGCAAATACAATATGTAAGCATAGAAACATGTAAGAATATAATCAAATTATATGAAAATCAAAAGAGTAATGTAGAAGGCTTACAAAGCTTATGATCAAAAGAAACCATAGTTTTTGATTTTAACCTAAAATCCTTATCAAAAACCCAAATCTTGATTTATGAACCCTAACTTAGATCTTGAAAACCCTTGCTTAAAATAGAAACCCTAACTTGCAATTCAACTTAGAACACCTTAGGTGATACCTTTGATTACACTTGTATGCTTGTAATATCAAGAAAATAGAAGCTATAAAATTTTCTTATGGCTTATTTGGTTCCGTGGCTTATTAGAGAGGAAACAAGAGAGATTTTTAAGATTTGCAAGTGAGAAGTAAAGTGAGAAAGACTAGTTGTAGTTCCTTTTATACTTAAAATATCTAGGAGAAAAGTTTACATTACATCCATCCTCTTCAAATGGGGGGGGGGGGGAGAAACTAGAAAAAATTTGGAGAGAAAATAGGAAATTTGAATTCTATGATATTTCGATTTATACATTGTGCTTTAAAGAGTTGTACCATGGTTTAGGAGGGAAACATAGTTTGAATGTTGTGATAAGTGAACTTGTACCCTAGGCTAGAAATGTGGTATGAATGCTATAAAGTTTTGTTGGAAACACGAAAAGTGTCGGTCACTTCCAAGTTGTATTAAGTTTTAGCTCGTAGTATGTGTAACATTAGTTTAATAATCTAGTCCGGCCCAAGACCCATGGGAAGCCCATTAGAACCTATGGTCCGGCCACTATAGGAGATATATAATCCCTCTCCAAGGCTAGGAGAGGGGTTGGTTGTTCCATTTGTAATTTCTCATCATAATACACTTCATCAATTTTCCATCCATTCTATCTCTAACATCACAACCCACATCTCACTCTTGTTCTTGGTTTGATCATAAGATTACTAGAATTCTACAATTGGTATCAAGAGCCATGGAGTGGTGTGTTTAGTTTTTTGTGTTTGATTTGTGTTCAAAAACCTTTACAAAGAGCAAAATAGTGATTCAAATTTTTTTGGCTTAAAAACCTTAAAGTTTTCATTTTTATTGTTCCTACAGGGTTAGTAACACTAGTTGTACCAGAACTTTTTGCTAAAAACCATTGAAAATCATGTTTTTTTGAGTTTTGAAGATTTGAGTTTCGAAGTAGTTGGGACCGAACAAGGAGACCGAACGAGTAAGCCGAACAAGTCAACCGAACTAGCATATTCTAGTTTGAACCGAACGAGCATTACTCAAGTTGGAACCGAACGAGTTCTTTCCTAGTGACAACCGATCGAGTACTTTCCTAGTGACAACCGAACCAGTTCTTTCCTAGTGACAACCGATCGAGTACTTTCCTAGTGACAACCGAACGAGTTCTTTCCTAGTGACAACCGAACGAGTTCTTTCCTAGTGACAACCGAACGAGTTCTTTCCTAGTGACAACCGAACAAGCAGGACCGAACGAGTAGGACCGAACTAACTGAACTTTGACAATCGAACTAGTGATAACCGAACTAGCAGGACCGAACGAGTAAGGACCGAACAAGCTAATTTTGTTAACCGAACTAGTGAAACCAAATTTGATTTAAACTTAACAAACTCATTTCTAAATTATACGGTTCTTTCTTTGACTTGTAAAATCCCGTGAAACAAACACTTATTTT
>BQNB010068121.1:8977-33953 GCA_026074375.1 Tanacetum coccineum
AGACGCAGCCATCATTCACTCCTACATACACATCCTTTAACAACCTGTTGCGACTTTTCTTTTAAACCTGTTGTTTTCTTTGTAACTACGGCCACCTGCTGCTGTTACAAACAAACAACCTGCTGCTTCATCATTATCAACCGATCTACTGCCATACACGAATTAGGGTTCGGGGAGAAACCCTGCAGCCTTTTAATAATAATAACAAAAAAATAAATTATACAGGAAAACCTTATTAAACCCTAGATCGAGAGCCACGAGGCTCTGATACCAATTGTTGAATCCAAGATCTGGACTCAACTAGGGTAATATAACAATGATTGATAAGCACAGCAGAATATAAAGAACAAGAACACAATCATGTTACGAATAAGGTTTTCTTTATTAAACATAATAAAGAACTAACTACTACTACCACACTACACACGCTCTATGCGTTTTTCAGATTCTCATTGGAGAAGTCTGCTATGAATGGATGGATTGTAACCTAGACTCCTATCCCCTTTATATAGTAGAGGATGGTTACAAACCCTAGCTTACTAACAAAGCTAACTATTACATATTTGGTCCTTCATTGTTTCTATCGTTTCATCATTTCGCTATAGGTTTTGGTAATCCTCACAAATCTCGTAATTCCCAACAATCTCCCCTATTTGATAATACAAAAACAACCTCAAGAAGAAACAATGCAAAAACATGTCATCACAATAAAAAGACTGCACATCAAGAATCTTCTTCCCCTTTTTTGTAAACATCCAATAAGGGGTCTTTGTGCAACTCACAAGATGCTTCCCCCTCAAGAGTGTGCAAGTAGATGTAAGTATATAAACAATAAGCTTCCCCTTAAAAATATACTACCCATTTCATGAATCTTCGACATTAATTGGCTTAATAGTAGGTATCAAATGAAACATCCAAGTGCAATAAACAACCTCCTCCACTCAATGTAACTGTTGCCTCAGCCGGCGATCTACCTCAATCCTTTGGTGCATCTAAAAAAAAAGGTGAACTTGTCACATAATTGATTAAGAAGCTAATGCATCCAAGCGTCTTCAATACCTTTTTCTGACTCAATGCGTACAAGACATGTTTATTACACCTCGGTTAGGTTCATCGTCGCCCCATCTCAGGATAAACTTCACCAAACTCGCCATTGATCCATCTCAGATCAATATAATAAAAATATTAATGAGTCTCACAGTAATTATGTTATGCAATAAACAGTTTGTAAACATCAAAACAAAACAATAAGAAGTAACCAAGCCATAACCATCACATCGTCCAAAATCCAAGGGCGTCTGAGGACCTATAATACTAGCATCCCCCCCACTACAGCAATAAAAGGGGGCAAACATATTGGACAAGCAAGCAGAAGAAACCATAACAGACCGAGTAGGAACCATCAAAGCCTCAGCAAGTAACTGCCAGCCAAGGAAAACCAATGACCTACCAGCGAAGGAACCATGACCGACCAACAATCAGCAGGAACATGATGAAACCAGCAAGAACCAAGTGACCAGTAGGAATTACCGAGTGTGATCAGAACAAATGAATATGCTTACATGTACTCAGATTCAGCCCAGCAAGAAATATGGGAAGAATACAATTCCTATAAATCTGGTATATTCCACAAATCACTCCATAAAGTCAGGAAGTAATTTTGGAAAAATATACAATCCCTAACAATCAGGGATTTATATTAAAACATATCCTTTCCCAAACCACGACTTATCATCATAACTGCTTCCAAATCTGTGAATTCATAACCAATCTGCCAATAATCACGTAGGCCCATGTACATACCATATGACTAGCAGATCCAACCATATACACACAGACGCAGCCATCATTCACACCTACACACACATCCTTTAACAACCTGTTGCGACTTTTCTTTTAAACCTGCTGTTTTCTTTGTAACTACGACCACCTGCTGCTGTTATCACATGTCCACCAGCAGATCCATAAAGTAGATAAACTAAAACAGCAGAAACAAACATATAACTCGTACATATACTTTTTTTTAAGTATCCAGACGACGCCTTAAAAGTGTCACAAAATCGTCGCAAAATCTGTCACAAAACAGCATCTCCTTCCTCCTATATGCTTTAGCAACACATGATTTGTCACTGTTCTGTCGCTAATCAGTCACATAGCTGTTGCAAAACTGTCATAGATCTGTCCCATATCCATCAGCGACACTTTTTCTGTAGCAAAGTTGTCGCTAATTCATGGATCCTGCTGTTTCTTGATGCTGCTGTCACGAACAAACAACCTGCTGCTTCATCATTATCAACCGATCTGCTGCCATACACGAATTAGGGTTCGGGGAGAAACCCTGCCGCCTTTTAATAATAATAACAGAAAAATAAATTATACAGGAAAACCTTATTAAACCCTAGATCGAGAGCCACGAGGCTCTGATACCAACTGTAGAATCCAAGATCTGGACTCAACTAGGGTAATATAACAATGATTGATAAGCACAGCGGAATATAAAGAACAAGAACACAATCATGTTACTAATAAGGTTTTCTTTATTAAACACAATAAAGAACTAACTACTACTACTACACTACACACGCTCTATGCGTTTCTCAGACTCTCATTGGAGAAGTCTGCTATCAATGGATGGATTGTAACCTAGACGCCTATCCTCTTTATATAGTAGAGGATGGTTACAAACCCTAGCTTACTAACAAAGCTAACTATTACATATTTGGTCCTTCATTGTTTCTTCTTTCTTCATTTCGTCTAATAGGTTTTGTAATCTTCAAATCTGTAATTCCCAACACTCTTGATTTCTTATAGAATTGCTTGTTTCTTGCTTTCTTTTCCTTGTTTCTTCAAGTTCAATAGTAACTAAGCATCAGGTGAAGATTGTTCTTTAGCCTTGAGCTTAACTTTTAGATGTTGATAACCTTCATCCACCTCTTTGTTAATTTGTCGCTCCAGCATAACTTTAGCATGTCTGCGTTTAGTTCTATATTTCGATTCTCTTTGCTCAGTTTCTTCAATACTGACTTGCTTAGCATACTCAAAAGCTTCATCAAGGTCAGAAAATACATTATCATCAACAGTGATTGATCGTTTACGTCTTGGGACAGCATCTTTCTTCTTCTTAGGTGTAGGAACATCACCTCTTCGCATCAAGCCTATGCCCATTCCATGCTTAGGAGTAGATTATACCTGTAGGTATTTGGTCACATAGTTTACATAGGCTGTGACTCCTTAATTTCACTGCTCATTATAGCTTCAGGTATTGGCATTCTAAAAGTTGGCTTGCGTTTACCCTTCGCTACATACTTCAATTTCTCTAACCGCGCTTCCCCAACAATCAAGTGTGGTAGAGAATCTTAGCATATGTTCAAATTAGGGTTTTGTGATAGAAGATGTCTAATGATGAGCTTGGTTAATCTTGGATATGGTATAGTTACATGCTTAGCTGCTAGGTTCTTGTGCTTGTTGACTTGGAACCAAAAGTCTTCCCATAGCAACTGAGCAAAGTCCACATTAGCATATGTAACTACTCCCTACAGAATCTGCATAAGTGGTTCTCTTGATCTATCAATCCCTGAGGCCTTTCTGGTTAAGATCTTGTTAAGAATGCTCATGATTGTCCTCCAAGGTTGATGCAGCTTATTCACCACTACTTGAGAAACTTTAGTCAGTGGATCAGCATATCCCAACCTTTTGATAAAGTGAACAAGTTCATCTTGGACAGGTGGTGGGATAAACTGTATGTTGGGTTGTCTTGGTGAGATTTGCAATGCATTACGCATTACGAATTAGCTCATTTCTAATTTCAAACCATTGATAGCCCAAGACAAAGAAGTATTTGTTGTTCTGTTTATTCTTATAGACAGTGTGCCAGAACTGTTGCATGTAAATCATAGGAACTTCAGTGGTGAGAGTTAATGAGTTATAGATTGTGTTGTTCTTGAGGACCTACATATTGATTTCAAAGATAGGTTCATCTTGTGTTTCTTCTCGATTAATCCTCACATTGCTCTTGTTGGGAGGAAATCTCAGGTTGGTGGGACACAACTCTTCTTCACTTCTCATAGGTTGTTGAGCCATTTCAAATACTGAGACAACGATATCAAGGAGTTAGTGTCACAAGAATATAGACTTAAGTATATATTTTGACATTTGTATCTCTTTCCACTCTGTCTGTTTTATATGATCGAGCATTTCTTTTTTATCATATTTTTCTCATTTTCTTTCTTATGTGCCTGTTTCATTCTTTTGCTGACATATGTCGTACGCTTTATTCTTTTTATTTCTTTTGTATGTTCTTTCATTTCTTTTTTGAACATACACTCATTTTCTTTTTCACGTACGGTTTTGTCTCCCTCGTTCTGTTTTTAGTTAATCCCCACTTAAATCGTTTAGATAATATTTCTACAAAATAAAAGATAGAAGACGAACGAAATAGTTGAGATTTCTCATGCTAAAAGTACTCATCTTACAATCTTTTGAGAAATAAGATCTTTTGACTTATTAGAAAAACTTTTCATAACTCGATTGATTCGCATGAGGGAAAGATTTCCTTTTAATAATAATCAACCTTAAGTCCCAAAGATGCACTGAGCTGTTAAAGGGATACATTATCAGTTTTTAGTTGATAACTGGCCCTAATAACCCTCTTGATTTATCGGCAACTCTTAGTTAAAAATTATGTCTAAGTAGTCTTAAAGCAAGTTTTCTTGGTGAAATTTCATTTAGCCTTAAGCCCTGAAGATACACTGAGTTGTTAAAGGGATGCATTATCAACTTTTAGGTGATAACCAGCCCTAATAACCCTCCTCATTTATCAGTAACTCTTAGTGTAAAGTAGTTTCAAAACAATTTATACCAAAGAGAATTCTTTTTAGTAAACATAAACCTTAAGCCCCGAAGATACACTCAGTTGTTAAAGGGATACATTATCATCTTTTAGGAGATAACTAGCCCTAATAACCCTCCTGATTTATCAGTAGCTCTCAGTCAAAAATTATTTTAAAGTAGTCTCAAGATCCATTTAGACACAAGTGTTGTTTTGAAAGGCTAATAGAAAATGAAATGACTAATCTGTAGCAATAAAGTTTATAAATCAGAACATATCATGACTACTAGAATTTTGGAAAACATCTCAAATGAGATCAGATGCCTCGGATATAACACATTTTGTACAAGTACTAGTGTGTTAGACCTTTCACTAGTGGACAAACTCTGAAGAGTAACACAAGAGTATTAAAATACCCAAGTGCGCAGTGGTGAGTGATAATCCAAGAAGAATCCACAGATATGTTATCACAGATATAATACATATATAGTAAGATGCCTTGGTAATACTACACGAAGTACAAGTACTAGTGTAATACACCGTTCATCTATGGACGTTCTCCGAGGAGAAACACAAGAGTATTGGAATACCCAGGTGCACAGTAGTGAGAGTTATATGAGGCATTATCCAAAATCAACACCTATTTATGAGAAACGAATCTGATTTAAAAACAATAGACATCTTGTATTATTTCTTGATTATTGTGACAAAAACATTTCCATTTTGACAATCTAAGTTAAAAGTCCTTTTTGATTGTTACAATTCAAAAGAGTTCAACTGATTTAGCTTAGTAGTTCAAAAACCAAGTTCGACCCTTTGAGTGTAAACCGCAAATGGTTACAATCTTTAATACTTAAATCGCAAAATGTTTCCCCTTACCTTTAAATCGTAAATTTCAGTGAGAATTTGGGCAGCATAACGTTTAGATTAAAGCAACAAAATTCGCATGATTATATTTCAAATCGCATGGTTAATCTTCTCAATATCTTAAAACACAACTTGTGAAAACGTTTAAAATCGCAAAACAGGTTTTGAGGTTAAACCGCAAAATGTAAATCGCTTTTAGATTTTGTGCTTAAAGCGCTTTTTGATTTTTTCTCTTAAATCGCTTTTTGAGTTTTACACTTAAATCACTTTTAAGTTTACCCTTAAATCGCTTTTTGAGTTTCTCTTTTTAAGTTTACCCTTAAATCGCTTTTTGAGTTTTACACTTAAATCGCTTTTTAACAGTTAAATCGCAAATACAGTTAAATCGCAAACTATAACACTAAATCGCAAACTCTTTATTTCTCATTCTAAGCTCCACTCAAGTGTTCCTTAGGCTTCCAAAAACTTTTTGCGATCATCAAAACACATTCCTATATCAAAAACCCAAAACCCTTTTGTTTTTCTCTAAAATCGAAAATCTCTTAGAACTCATTCATTGTTTCGTTTTTCCTAAAACAAGATTGGCAACATATATATTAACCTAAGACTAACAAAATCCCTATGATTAATCGAAATAATAACACCTTATTAAAAATCTAAAACCCTAAATCACATAAGTAACTTTTTTGAGCCCTAGATAATGAAAACGAGATTTATTGCTCAATCGAGTTAAGAAGAGTGTAAGAAACATGATTTGAAATTTACCTTTGAATCAAAACATGTTTTGATGGTGTTCTTGATTTTACGATTTGACTCGAGAAGGTGAAAGGATGCGCTTTGGTTATTTTGTGTAAACTAAGTAAACAGCAAATCCTTGGGTTTTATGAAATGAGTTTCAAGTTTTGGTAGTTTTGGTCCTTGGTGTTTTAGAAACCTTTTAAAACTTTATTAACATTTTACCTAAGTTATAAAAATTATTAGGTATAGTCAGCTTTAGTCCCTTAAGATCCTAAGTCCTAAAACACGTATTACCAAGTTACAATTAAGCCCTAAAGTTACTAACTTAAGACATTTTAAGCCCCTGGAGTTAAAATATATTAACTCCCCCTCAAATTATATCTGGATTAAGTTAAAACATTTTCTCGATTCTTTCCCGTGATGTGTTTTGAAAGCATTATCAATTAGAAATTTTGAAAGCACATTTCTCCCCCTCGAACAAATATCCATAGTCTATTTAAAGGTTTCTTGGATTTGTTTGATGGTTTGAATTTCTTTGAAGCATTTTAGGAAAATTTACTGATTATGCATTGTCTCCCCCTTGAACAAAGACTCGTAGTTTATTGAAAGATTTCTTGGATTTGTTCAAGAGATTGACTTTCTATGTAAAACTTTTCCATTGATGACAAAACTTTTTCTGATTTATTTCCAGCTTTTGAAAATTTATTGACCCGAATATGATTTGTAAAATCATTTTTATAAAGGAAAAATTGTTCGGGTCAAAGAAGAGTTCTCTTCTTTTAAAAGAATAAATGCACTGACACGTACACTTATCTTATCTAGAAAGCACGGGTTGTGCACTCAATGTACACAAGCCATTCTTGAGTTTCAAAACATGGAATATTTTGTTTGATAAACCCAAGACCGAAAAGACTTCTCTTTTCGTTGTGAATGATAAACCCACTGAAGTGTGCATTTTCTTTTTCTTTGATGACCGGGTTGTTATCTGACATGTGATAACAAACCATAGAAAAATGTAGAAAATACATGTTTTAAAAATGTTTTAAACTTTCACTCGAGTTTTATCTATAAACCCGTGTCATTATTTAAAGACATTTCAAAGCTCATAGCTATTATTGAAATTGAAAGACATGTCGAGAAGATTATTTTTGGAATTTTCAATTTTTCTGATTTTGTATTTTCTTTTCTGGTTTTATATTTTTATATTTTGTTTTTGTAAAAGTTTATATAAAATGAAAATCTTTTTGTGTTTTTGTTTTCTAACTATTATACATATGATACAATGATACGTGAAGTAGTAATGAAAATTACTCTTCGTCTGACTCTGAAAGAAGTTTAAGCTCTTCCGACATGATGCTTTGCATGTCGAGGCGGTTGATCAGAAATTCAAATCATTCTCTTGCGAGTTCTTTTGTGAAGATATCCGCCAAATAATAAGCAGTCTTGACAAAGTACAACTCAACAACCTTATTTTCAACTTGCTCTTTGATAAAGTGATATCAAACAGTGATATGCGTCGTCCTTTAGTGTTGCACTGAGTTGCAAGACAGGGTAATTGCTCTTTGAGAGTCATAATACAACGGGATCTTGTTGAAGTCAAATCCATAATCAGTCAACTATGAATGCATCCATATGATTTGTGCACATCATCCTGACAAGGAGATATACTCAGCTTCAGTTGTTGATATTGTAGTACACTTTTGTTTCTTTGATGACCATCTAACAAGCTTTTCTCCTAAGAGTTGTGCACTTCCCGAAGTACTTCTTATCGTGTCTTGGCAACCTGCATGGTCCGCATCTGCAAAAGACGTTAGTTCAAATCCGGTGTCCTTTGGATACCACAGACCCATGTTAATGGTTCCTCTGAGGTACCGAAAGACCTGTTTAACCGCAGTTAAGTGCTTTTCAGTAGGCTTTGCCTGATACCGAGCACACATGCAGACGGAAAACACTAGGTCGGGACGACTTGATGTGAGGTACATCAGGGAGCCGACCATTCCTCGATAACGAGTAGGGTCATATGGAGTCCCTTTTGGATCCTTATTAAGTTTTGACAATTTTCACCATAGGAATGTCAACAGTGTCGCATTGTTCTAGACCATACTTTTTTAGCATTTCAATAGCATATTTTGATTGATTAATGAAGATGCCTCTGGGACTTTAAGAAACTTGAAGTCCTAGAAAAAATAACATTGTCCCATCATTGACATCTTAAAACGTTTACTCATTTCATTTGCAAATTTGTCACAAAAGGTTGGATTAGTGGAAGCAAAAATTATGTTGTCATCATAAATTTGTACCAGTATAAGATCCTTGCCTTCCTTTCTAGTGAACAATATCAGATCGAATACACCTTTAGCAAATTTCTAACTAAGGAGGAATTTGGAGAGCAAGTCGTACCATACACGAGGTGCTTGTTTCAAACCATTGAGTTATTTCTTTAATCTGAATACATGATTCGGATGATCTTGATCAACAAACCCTTCTGGTTAACTCACGTACACCTCTTTCTTTAAATCTAATTCAAAAATGTCGTCTTTACATCAATTTGGAAAACCACCATGTTCTTATGTGCAGCATAAGCTAAGAATATTCTGATGGCTTTAATGCGAGCAACAGGTGCAAATGATTTCTCAAAATCAAATCCTTCCTTCTGGAGATAGCCTTTAGCAACTAACCGAGCTTTGTTCTTCAACACACTACTGTATTCATCTAATTTTACCTTAAATATCCATTTAAGATTGATGATTATAACTTTGGTTGGTCTTGGAACTAACTCCTATACCTCAAGTCGCTCAAACTCATGAATTTCTTATTGCATAGAAGTAGCAAGCTTCGGTCATGGCTTCTTTGTAATTTTTAAGTTCGAATTTGGTTAAGAAGGCGTAGAAGTAGAACCATGTAGCATTGGTAGCTAGCTGACTCCTATGGAAACCGGTTTTGATGGATCGCCGATGATTGTCACTAGAGGATGTTCTTTAGTCTACCTTTTTGTGTATATTTGAAGTTATTGGAAAGTATGCATATTTGAAGTGTCTACAATCCTTGATGATGACTCAGCTGAGCTGGTAAATGGAGGAGCAAATGGATTTGTAAAAGTATCATTGTCAAATTCTACATCTTCTTCATTAATTAGTTGTTCAACATTTATAGAAATGATTGGAGAATTTGTTGTTTTGTTGTTTGGTGAAGTACATGAAGATGGAGCCTCTTAATCAATGGCAGTAGAAGAAGAAGAAGCACCGGCTATATCTGGTATTGGTAGAGTTACAGCAAAAATTGTTGGAGATATAGCACTTGGTGGAGGTTTAAAGTACTCATCGAACATTGTTTAAAACAAAAAATCTAAATCTTTCTTTGAGGGAGGTTTAGATGATATTGAAACGATCTAATTTGGTACGATTCCTGAACTAATGTGTCCAGAACTCAAAGGATAAAGCTCGAGTCCTGAACTGAATTGTTTAGAAGCCATTTGGGTTAGTTCATTAAAATGAACATGAATGGTTTCCATTATCATCTGAGTTCGTTTATTATAGATTCGGTAAGCCTTTTTGGATGGTGAGTAGCCAATAAAGATTCCAATATTTGCTTTTGGTTTTAGTTTCCCAAGATCCTTACTGTTGTTTGTTGGATAACAAAGTGCACCAAATACGTGAAGGAACTTGAGATATGGTTTTTGATCTCTGAGCAGTTCATAAGGAGTCTTATTGAATCGGGTTTAATGAGGGGTCAATTTTGAGTATAACAAGCGGTAGAGACAGTTTCAGCCCATAGAAATAACTGAGATTTGGAGAATATAAGCATAGTCCTTACAGCTTCTACCAGCGTACGATTACGTCTTTCAATGACACCATTTTGTTGTGAAGTTCTTGCTACAGACGTCTGATGAGTGATTCCAACATCTTCCGTGTATGTTCTCATTGTCTGATTGATAAATTCAATCTCGTTATCGGTATGAAGATATCAAACTGTTGATTGAAGACTCACTTGTGCTTGTTTCAAAAACTTAATAATAATCTCTGGAGTCTTATCTTTTGTCCTTAAAAAGATAACACACGTAAACCAGGAATAATCATCAACGATTACTAAGATATAATTTTTCCCGTTTATGCTTTCCACCCGCAATAGACCACACAAATCCATATGTAACGTATAAAGCTTTGCATTTGAACTTGGTTCTGGTTTGGGTTTGTGGGATTCTTTCTTGCTTTTTCCCATTTGACATGCAGAACACAAGTGATCTTTGGCATACTTCAATTTAGGCATTCTAACAAGATCTTGTTTTGCAAGCAGATTGATGGTATTGAAGTTCAAATGAGATAAACGACGATGTCATAACCACGATTTTGTTTTTTAGCTTTGGATAATAAACAGATAGGAAAGGAATTCATCATATCTTTCAGTGAGATTGTGTACAAATTAGTGCCTCGAGATCCTAAAAGTAGATCAACACCGTCCAAGTTGCAAACAAAGCACATATGTTTTCTAAAAGCCACTTTAAGATCTGGATCAAAAAATTGTCCGACTGAAAATAGATTGTGACCAAGTCCTTCAACATAATAGACTATTATGATTAAAACATTCCCAAACTGTAAATCTCCATACCTATGATTGCTGAAAATTATTGTTGCCAAATCTAACTATACCGATAAACATGTAGACAAAATTGATGAGCTTATCACTTTGACTAGTCATGTGTTTTGAGCACCCATAATCCAAATACCAAAGAACAATCTCGACAATCTGTACAAAAAGAAACAAAGAAAAAATGGAAATATATAAAAAATTTTGGATCCCCAAATGTTAATTGGGATCCACATTGTTAGCAATCCAAAGTTATTCCAATAAATCTAAACTTTCAAGATAAATGACCCAGAAATTCATAATTTCTTGCGAAGGCAAAGCTTGGCTTAATGAATGGATGAGCATACAATTTGTGTAAGATCTCATTAGAGATTTCTTTGCTATGGAATATCACATTCTTGTTTCTTTGTTAGGTGCTACAACTGGAACACTTATGGTTTAGAGTTTGTCTACTAGAGGCATAATAGTGGCATGGGTGTTTTTAGGAATAAGGCAAGTGTTTTCTTCCACACTAAACATTCTTCCTATCGGTACCCATCTATGTCCCACAGTAAAAAAAACTCTTCTGGTTGGTTTCCATTGAATTTTTTCTTTTTGTTTCATAGATTTGGCCTTTATACGTTTATTCACATATTTCAGATACTTAACAACATAAACATCATGATTTGTAGAAAACAAACATTCATTACAAGATAAGCAAACATTTAGAGAATTCGATGACAAAACAACATTCTTAACATTTTCATTATAATCCAAAACATGATTATTTTTATTAGAACTAGACTTAAACTTCCTATGTTTGGCTTCTACTTTATTATTCTCGCTTCTACTTGATGGTCGTTGGATCTTATCATTCCTTGTATTGCTCCTAGGCTATGATCCGCTAGCATTAGTATAGCTTAATCTTCCTGTAGAAGGAAACAAAGTGTTATCAGTCTTTTAAACAATTTCTTTTACTACATATTGTTGTGTGTTAATTACACTGCTTTTGGTAAAACCTAATGTGTCAACGCAAGGCTTATTGTTTCTTTTATGACTTGTAGCAGATGCCCACTTTTCATTCCCGCTAAATGTGAAAGGGCAAGAGGCACTAACATACACTAATAGTTCCTGATTTCTCTGAGCAAACTTATGAGCATAATCTATATTTGCATCTGTAGGATTCAACGCTCTAGCCTGTTCTAACAATTCTTGTAGTGTTTCTAAGTGCTCTTTAGTGACTTTTAGGTAGTCATGATGCACAGCCCTATTGTTCTTAAAGTAAGCATTGATTTGTTCAGACTAAATCCTAAGCAGACCCGGGGTAAGAACTTTTGTGCATTTCTCAATTACCTTGTTCGTGTGCAAGTGTAAAGTGACTATGTTTGACAAATCATTTTTCTCAACAACTTTAGGAATAAACTATGGTTTTGGAAACGGAGTCACTGAATAAAGTTTATTTCCTGAGGTTGAAGGTTTTACAAACTTAGTATTCACACTTGCACCATTCTGATTCAGTTGTGGTTCAGAAAACTTTACTTGTAACTTTGCTCTTAACATAGCATTTTCAAAAATCTGATCATTAAATCTTTGTTGCAAAGAGTCAGTTGTAAGTTTATTTTGTGCCCGTGTCTGCTTAATTGAATCATAAAGCTTTTTGTACTCTAACTTAATATGTTCTCTTTCCTTAACCAAGGAAGAAACCTGAAAAGCTAGGGACACGTTCTCATCCTCAACTATCTGAAACCTAGAATCAGGATTTATATATTCATCTAGAGTCACTTGACTATTCTCTTTCAATGTCGCTAATAGTTGTTTTAACTCATTAACGACAATTGATTTCTCTTGCAATTGAGCTTTTAGACCATTTATCTCAAAAGATTTGTTATTGATTTCAGTAATCAAAGACGCCTCATTTAATTTCCAAGGTTCATTATAAATAATTTTTTCTTTATTATTTTACAAAGAAAGTTCAAGAGACATGCAATGTTTCTCAAGTTTTGCAAGCTTTTTGAAAGCTCATTAAATGACTTGTTTGATTCCTTTTAATTCAAAAGCTCAATCTCAAGACGAGAACAACTTGCACAATTATCAACTCTATGTAAAGAACACGTATAAGTACATATAACATCACACGAGATATTTTCTTTCAAGAGTCGATCGTTGTTGATTAAAAGTTGTTTCTTTTCGATCTCATAATATTTCTTTTCTACAGAACATTGGTCAACTTTGTCTTTCATTTGTTTGAAAAATAATTTCATTTCATTAACCTCTTTGTAGAGACCTATTTCAAAAAATTCAAAAGTTTCTCTAAGGTTTTTGAAAAATGCTATGATGTCTTACTCGAAAGCCCCTTTGATATGCATTACACCTCAATTTCCCACTTGAACCTCAAAAATGACAGTTCTCTTTTTGAAGCAAGCATCAAAGTTATCAAGTTGGAACTTTTTTAGGAAAAACTTTTGTCGGTGTTGGTTTTAACAGACATAGATGGAGATGGTTTTGAAACTGGTGCCTAGTAGACTTGTTTTACAGACAACTATTTTTTTGGTACAAAATACTTATAGATTTTATTTAGTTTTGAATAATCAACCGGTTTATCATTATTTTTCTCTTGTTTTTCTTTCATTTTCAACCGACTCTCTTCAACAGTTAGCAGTGTGTCTTCAGAATCATACACAGAGATTGGATCATGTTTCTCAGTTAAGATTTTTTCATTGTACAACACAGGTTATTTCCGTTGAGCTTGAGTGAGATACAAAGGATTTTGATAACCCAAAGCTATTTTGTGAGTATTATCATAAAAATTTTGAGATTTGGTCAACATATGCATTGTCTGAGTAGTTTGACCCACTTTGTAAACAATGTTTTCAATCTTTTTCTTAGCCTTTTCCAAAACCACAATTTCATCGATATACTTATCTTGCTTAATAGATGACTCCTTTTTAAGTTTTTTAAAATTGTCTTTCAAAGATGAATGCATGTTAGATAAAACCTCAATTTGTTGTCTTTGAACAATTACTTGTTTTTCAAAAACTTTAACTTTTTGATTATGATCAAAAATTATTCCTCTCATTTGAGAATCTAAATGTTTTTCCCTTTGTGTTAAAAATGCTTTAGAAGTTTGTCTTTCTTCTAATACTTTGACTTTTTCTTTGTATCGTTCAAGCTTATTGGACAATGATTCATTCACACTTTTAGCCTCTAGATTGACTGTGTTGCATTGTTCTACTTGAACTTTCATTTGTTCGATTACACACAGTAACATAGCATTTTTATCTTGTTCAGGAGGAGGGACATATTAAGCAGCATCGTTTTCAATAGTAATATAATCAGCATATGAGATGACGTTACTATTACTCGTAAGTTCATCACATGAGTTCTCATTAAAAACAGAGTGTTAATTATATTCCGTCTCTTGAACATAATCATTAAGTATAGCATCCTTATGATAATTGGCATAATGTGGAACCTCATAAAGTAGTTCTGAATCATAGGTCAGACCAGTTGTGTCTCCACTGGTTGATCTTGCTGGAGAAAGACTTGCCATGAAGATTGCACAAGCAGTAGCTTCATCATCACAATCTGAGTCATATGCATCAACATGGTCTACCTTGAAGTTTGATGTAGTGTGCAGCTGAAGATCATCATAGTCATTTGTTTCTTCCAACCTATTAGCCAAAACATCTTGTTGATCTTCATGGAGGATAACACCGGCTTCTTATGCTTAAGGAAGTAGCATCTTCTCTTTAAACCATTCAGCATCTTTCACCCTTTTCTTAGCAGTACATTGCTTTGCAATATGGCCACCACCCTTGCAGTTATAACACCTGATTACCCTTGATTGATTTGCATTCACATCACTAACAGTGTTGGTACCCCTCATTCATGTAGCTGGACTCTGTCATGAATTAACGCCATAACCCTGAGACTGACGTCCTTGAACGTTCTGAACAGTAAATCGGTCATCTTGAACAGTAGCTTGAGTTCTTGGATTCTACGAAGTTCCGAGTTGGTTATTTGTAGGTGGAAATTTTAAGTTCATAGCAGTGATGAGAAAAAGCATAGCTTTGTCAAGACTAGCTATTGGATCAACAGTTGGTAGGAATGATAATACAACAAATCCTGAATCAAGGTGTGTTGACTGTGCAGGTTGTTGTTGTTGAACAGCTGGTGGGTCATAGCTTAGTTGTGGAGGTGACTGAATGATTTGTTGTTTATTTGATGGTGTGATTGCTTGATACGATTGAGTTGTTTGATATGGTTGATGAGGATGGTAATTCGCTGATGAATATACTGTGATCTGGAACTGAGGGATTGACAACCCCCGTTCGGGTGACTAGCTATCACTGGGAACGAACGTTATAACATGTCGGATCACGTTGGGACTACAGGGCCCCCCGACAAATACATAATTGGTACTTTTGGTGACATTAAATTGGTCATGCATTCTTTATAAATCTTTGGGATAAGATTGGTACTTTTGGTGACATAAAATGTGTCGTGCATTCTTTATAAATCTTTGGGATAAGATTGGTACTTTTGGTGACATAAAATGTGTCGTGCATTCTTTATAAATCTTTAGGATTTTTACATGGTACTGTGATGATACAGTAGACAAATACATTCAGTTGAAACTTACATTCATATTTAAACTAATCTATGAACTCACCAACTTTAATGTTGACACTTTTAAGCATGTTTTTCTCAGGTGAATTAGATGCTTGGATTATTTGATGTGCATTGGAGTCTTTACATTCAAGTTTTTCATGGTGATGCAATTATGGGACAACTATTATTTTGATTTCAGAAAATCAACGAGATTGTTTTACAAACGACACTTTTTAGAGGTCGTTCTCTTGTATCTAGCGTTGTGTATTATGAAGTAGCACCCCAAGTGGTATTCCGCTGCATTGTATGATTTTTGGGGGTGTTACAGCTTCCCGCCAAACTAACATCCGTATCTTGAGCAGATTCTGAAACGTTGATTGGGCTAGATGGCGTCATGGGCCTTGGGCCGGATTAGTTTCTATTCTTAACATGACACAATCTACGAGCTAAGACCTATTACAACTTGGAAGTGACCGACACTTTTTGTGTTTCCAACACATCCTTTGCAAATTTCATCACTTTTGGTTTCTTGGGTGACTTCTGTGTTGCATATGATCCTGTAACTCTTTTCAATCTTTTAGTTGGCTTCTGAGCTTCTTTCTCTGAATCCATTTGATATAATTAAATGACATGTATAAACATCAACAAACTGGATCAGGAGGTTGGATAAAATGAAACAAATAATCCAGACCATTTTATGAAGAGAAAAGATAGAAAGATGGGAAGATCTGTATTCTTGTGGAGAGAAAACCAAGAAAACACCACACTCAATGACTTTTTCAAATGTGTAACTCACCACCCTCCATGGAATAAATGAGGGGATTTAATAGTCCCGGGCTTGACTAGCTAAACTAACCCGACATGACTATAAATGATAAATGTAATTCCGGATTAGTCAACATATTTTAGGGCTAACAACTTTCACCCCAATATGTGGACAGACGAATACTTACAATGTATCCTAAAAAGTACAAATACAATTAATAAAGTCTTCCAAAGCGCTGTCTAAAGCCGAAGTTTGTCTTCTAGTTCCCTCGTCTTGAAACTACTGTAATTCAAGCTTGGATTTTCTGTGTCTTTACTTATATAGGAACCATTGTATGTGTATAGTTGGGATTAACTTCCCCCAATCCATGTAGCATGTCCTTGAACAGATTATCTTCATCGACTCCGATTTTGGCGAAGATCCTGTAATCGTCTTCCCCCCACAACCAACATCCCTAACATACCAGAATCTCACCCTTGATGTAGCTTGAACAATCTTCTACCTGTCATTAACGTGCACAGCGGAATTTTGTAGAAGTCAAACCACACCAACTATACCACTGCTTCTTGTCATTAGGGCTTGGTGAATATTCGTTCGGGGGTGCATGCGAGAAATCAACAACTGTCATCTTACATCAACTAATATTGCTTCAATACTGTACTATGACATTTGGTCTTGGTGAATATCTGTTCGGGGGTACATGCAAGAAATCAACAAAAAATCTTCTCATTCTTGCAGAATACTTCACACATACCATATTAAGAAAAGTAGTATATACTACTTCCCCCTGGAAGTTGACCTGATTACATCAAAGTATCTAAGTACACGTATTCCCCCATGATGGTTTCGAACTCTCAGAAGCAACATTAACGTGTACGCACATATACTCGAGAAGTTTTTGTCTTAAGCAAACATCTTGAAAAGTTATGAATGACATTGAGGAACTTTGAGAGATGTTACTTAGACTGTGAAGTATCATTGACGTTCTATAGCTTCAAATATCCTGTGAGAATTGCTGATTACATCTCAACCTTATACTCTCTGGCTAACTTACCAACCTCATATTCTGTCGGCTATTGTTGTGACCACATGGTGAAGTAGACCCGATATACCAAACTTGAAAATGAAGTAAAATCTCCCAAATTTGTTACTTAATCTTGCACTATTGTTGATTGAAGAATGGTGCAGAACAAAGCCTCTAAGTACCCTATACCCAACATCGAAAGTATAAAAAAGTACAACACCTCTTAAAATTATCCACATCGGCATCTGCGTGTGACACTGAGTACTACAACGTAACTCCTTTAAGTGATAGTTAACCAGGTCTTCAACCAACCACCCCGACTATTAGAAACTAGATAATTCAAGTCTCAATCATAACTATATACGTTCAAGCAAGTCATCAATCGATAGAGTGGGTTTAAAGAAAAAGGGTAGAAAATAGAAGGAAGTCTCGATGATGAAATAAGTAGACGCCTTCGTGAAACCCACTTTAATCTCAAATAAGGGATACCAAATACACTTCGTGATCACTTGACATTAAAATCCAAATTCCATAGCCGTTTTGACGTTTTAGTGAATCTTAATGATCGTTTTAGCATTAAGTGTTGTGTTTGCTTTGGTGTTGTGGAATGTGTTAAAGTTTGGTTCTTGGCGAAAATAGGTGAAAGTAGCCTTTACTGAAAATGCTCTATTGTGGAACGACCTTAATAATGTTTTCAAAACTTGGTTTTTCTTTGGCAAACTGCTGTGAAATCAAACAAAGTTGGCAATAATGTTGGCAATTGCTGCCATGACATTAAGTAAATCGCTGCCAGATGCCTGATCAAATCGCTACGTAGAATAAATATCAAACCGCTACATGTTTTACCAAACCGCTACGCAGTAAAAGAAGGCAAATCGCCATGACATTGAGTCCAAACTGCTACCTGAGTAGAACTGGCAAACCGCTATGACTTTGAAGAATCAAACCACTACGTAGCTTACCAAACCCCTATGGGTTTTACCAAACCGCTACCAGGTTTCAATTTTGGCAGAGTAACGTTTAGTTTAATCATAAGAAAATCTTTAAACCGCTACCAGTATGTCAAACCGCTATGTAGAGGTTTGTGGTAAACCGCTATGTGAAACAACTACCAAACTGCTACCAAAAATTGTCAAACCTCTATGCAAGCTGCCAAATCGCTACTGAAGGTGGGGGACCATTGATAAACTGCTACCTGTATCTTTTTTTGTTTTCTTGCAATACTTTTGGCTACACAACAAAATATAGTACATTCCTTGTCCTTTTCATCGCCAAACCAATACTAAGAATAAATCTTGAAGAAAATAAGCTTTTTGGCATGAAATAAGCCATGAAAGGAAGAAATAAGCCACGAAATAAATAGAAATAAGCTAAGAACAAGAGCTTAACCATACAAACAAAAAGAAAACAAAAACCGCGGCTTAAATAACGATTCTAAGAAACTAAATAAGCTAAAACCGTGAGCTTATATTACCAAATAAGCCAAGAATAAAACTTAATACAAGTAGAGGTGTAGACTTGAATCTTTTTATCAAATAAGCCAACACCAAAGTGTGCCATGAGCTTATAAGCTTGATAATAAGCTCGAAATAGGCTTGAAAACCATGAACACCATGAAATAAGCAAACCACAAACACGAATTCCCCCTAGGCTCTGGTACCACTTGTTACCCATAAAGATTCAAGCCTTAAACTAATGATCCGGAGGTCGGGGAGGATGAAACAAATAAGTAGCCATATTATTAAGATTGTAGAGAGAGAGAAAGAAAAGAGAGTGTATGTATTTATCTAGAGAGAGAGAAACAACACACACTTATGAACAAATGATTATCCTCTATCCTCCATGTAAGTAGACGGGGGAATAATAAGCCCGGGACACGATCTACTTACTACACTTGACATTTCTAGTCCATGCGTGTCTGGCTAATGTAAACTAATGTAATTCCGTATAAGTTGACATATTTTAAGGCTAACACATTTCATAACAAATTAATTCAAAATGGCAACAATGGCTGAAAATATTATTGCCGCGGGTGCTGAAAACCGACCTCGATGCTTGAGAAATTCATGTATGATAGTTGGAAGACTCGTATATAGCTCTACATTAAGGGAAAGGAGAATAGTGACATGCTGATTGAATCAATCGAAAAGGGTCCATATGAGTTCAAGGAGATTACTATTCCAGGTGTTAATGGTGCTCCAAATCAGAAGCGTGAACAAACTCTGGCATATCTTACTCTTGAAGAAAAGATATGATATGTGTTTAATCACATATCAATTTTCCTTATTAAAACGAGCTTAAATGACAAAAAATACATGAAAAATACATTGTATATGTGTGTTTTGTTAATTGTATTATGCAGGTAACAGATATTCACAAAAAGACAAAAATAAAGCCAAAAAGGACAAAACCAAGCACGAGATTGGAAGAGCGTGAGAAAACAAAGCCGATGACATTTTCATCTTTAATGGACCAACCCGTACCCATTTTGTGGGCCAGGTCAGACCATTTACACTTGAATGATATTAATCCTTTTCCAAAAATATAAGCCTAAACTATAAGGTCAAAATGCAAATCCAATCCAATGACCAAATGTCCCAAGCCAAATTGATAAAAGCCCAAATCCCTGATCCAAGTCAAAACATTAAAAACGCGCCTAAATGTTACTGTTCACCTTTCTTTTTCATTTTCACACTGGTACGAGTAACACAAGGTAAATCCTCCACTCCAAGCACTCGATTCCTTCTAGAAAGCTTACGTGGCAAGGAATGACATCAATTTCTGACACCTTGGCAATCCCAAGGTATCCTATTGGCTAAGAAACGTAGAGGCAATCTAAGGGCTCAAATGGATGGATTTAGAGTTTGTTAGCAATCAAGGGACGAGATTAGAGCTTTTGGGACGCTCCTCATGGCCTAGAACCTTCCTCACCAGCTATAAATAGTAGCAAGATTTCACACAGGAGATATCTAGCTTTAGTGTAGTTTTTAGCTTAAATTTATGCTTATTGTATTTTGCTTAATGTAATTTCGTTTTAAAGCTAGTAACTCTTTTAATCAAGTAAAAGTTTAAGTTACTTTAAGATTTTGTGTTAAATTGTTACTTTAACTTTTATGCAAATTCTTTAAAATGTGTTTGATTTTACCTAACCAAGCAATAAGCTCTTAATACTAAAAAGCAGGTCTTAATCAGTTAAATCTTGATTAAAGCTCAACAGAATAAGCTAATCATTCAAATCACATACAAAGTCAATTTGAGCTTAAAAAGTAAGATAATAAGGCTATAAATAGGGTATTTATGCCATGATTAGATGTAACAATTTCATTTAATCAAAGGCAAGTTATGTATTTCTCTCTCTAAACATACACACTAATTACACCTTAATCTTCACACACTAGTCATCAATCAAGATCTTATTGCTTAATAGTTAATACATTTGCTTATTCTGTTCTTATATCTGTGGCTTATATGCTTATTCTGCTTAATAGTGGCTTAATATGTTTAGTTTGTTGCCTAGAATTAGTTTAATTTGAGTTTTAGTTAAAACTGCTTAAATAGAAGTTTAAACTGCTTATTAGTGTAGCTTAATATATAATGCTTAATTCTTCAAGGTTTGTGCTTATTTGTCTTTGTTATCCATTATTCTTAATCTGTTTTTATAGTTCTTAGGTTATTAAGTTCTGTTTTAGCTTAAAATGGATTTTCTTGATTTTAAAGAGGTGTTTGGGTTAAGTAGCATCAACAGAGTAAAAGTGAGTTTAGTCTAATGTTGGTAATCAAATCAGATTTCATAAGCTTTAAATAGGTCTAAATACTAGTTTTCATAAGTTTAAACTAAGTTTTGTTAAGATTTAAAGTTTGTTAAATTAAAATTTCAAATCTGCTAGTCCAATGGTGTATAAACTGCTTATTTGATGAATTCTTTAAAAATGTACTTGAGTAGTGGTTTTTATGTTCAAAATAGGTTTCATTAGCATCAATTTAAATCTGTTTTGAGTTGTTTGTCTTTGGAAAAGCCTTTTAAACATTTTAGGCCAAAAACAGTCAAGTAATTGGTAGTTTAATTGGCTTGTTCTTAAGGGTTTAAAATTGCAGATCATTTGTGGTTAGGTAATAGCTAAAATTTGATTAAGTTTGATTGAATTTAGCTTATTATAATCTGTTTCAAATCTGTTTTGAGTTTCTAGTTTGTCAAAAGAATTTTTGAGTCTTAATTCTTAGTTTGCAAGTAGTCCTTTCAACATAAAAAGTCTAAAAATAAGTAGTTTTAATCTGTCCTTTTCATTTGTATGTTTTAGCTTATTTCCTTAGATAAATTGCTTAATTCTAGCTTATTAGTGCTATTTGAGTCTAGAACTTAATATGTTTTCACCTTTAAGCTTAATCCTAGTGCTTATTAGTTCTAAAACTTAGCTTAAAATAGTGGTAAAAGTTCTTTTAAAACCCTCTTTTAGAATAAATTGTCTTATTGTTTTTTAGCTTTTTTAGCTTATTTCTTATTCTAAGTGCTTATTAGGTCTAGGTTTAAGTCTGTTTTCAGCTTATTAGTTTTCTTAATTGCTTATTGAGTCAAAAAATCCAAATAGTTTTAGCTTAATATCATCAAGTCTTAACTAGTTTGTTTAGCAAACTGTCACTTTGTTTAAACTTTTTTCTAGCTTATAAATAAGTCCTGGCAATAAGTCCTTTATTAAAGTTTCTTATTTTTGCTTATTCTGTAGCTTTTTTAAAAATAAAAATAAAAAAAATGTTTTTACAAAAAGGTAGGTCACATGACTCGAACCTGTGACCTCCCCCTCACCACACACACACCTTAACACTGCGCCCTTGGGTCTTTTTCGTTATCACTTTGCACCATTTATTTCTTATATACGTTTAGGTTTTAGCTTATTTTAGCTTATCGATTTTTCCTAGCTTATTGGTTATAGCTTTTTGATCCGTTTTTCTTTGTAAACCTCATAAATAGTATCTAATATTTTTAGAAATTTTCTCAAATTTTTAGGATTAAGTTTAGTATTTTTAGTTTAATTTTTAGTCTTATTTAGTTATAAAAATAGTTTTATATAGTTTAAAAATTTATAAAAAATATTTTCTATTATTAAAAATTAGTTTAATACATTTTAGTTTAAGAAATTTGCATTTGGAGTTTTAAGAGTTCTTTTTTGTCATTTTTAGTTAATTAGTTAGTATTAGTTAAATTTTAATTGTTTTAAATGTCATTAGAATTTTAAATTGCCTTTATTCCTAGATTAGCATGCCTTTATGTGCTTTCCCTTTGCGTTATTATATTTAGAATTCATAATCCAAAATATCAAATATTCAAGCACGCGATCATGAACCGAAACACGATTTTCAATATTCACGCTTCGTTGGGAAAACGACCCAGGAACGATTTGAATTTTATCCTTTCCTAAGGGTAATTTTCTCATCAATACTTTCTGGAATTATATTTTATTATTAATTAGCTTATTACTCTTTCACAAGAGTGATTTGCCGATTTGCTTATAATCAATATATATATATATATATATATATATAATATACATGAACCAAGGTACGATACAACTGTAACATCAAGGCTACTAATATTATTCTCCTCGGTCTACCAGTCGACATATACAAAAATATGGGATAGGGTCAAAGAATTTATGAAAGGAATGGAGATGACACTTCAAGAATATGAGTCAAAGTTGTATGATGAATTTGATAAATTTACATCTAAGCCAGGAGATACAATTTACTCATACCACTGGAGATATGCTAAATTGATCAATAACATGAATATCAGCGGGATGACCATGAAAAAGATTCAAGTATACAAAGTTTGTGAATCATCTTTAGCCATAGTGGAGTCGGTTTGTTACAGCTGCTAAGCAAGCAAAAGATCTGCACATAGTCAACTTTGATCAATTGTATGCTTTTCTCAAACACAATGAGCATGATGCAAAAGAAGTTCGAGAAATGAAACATCGATACCCATATCAACTTGCTTTACTTGATAACAATTACAATCCTCCTCCATCCTACATCAGTTCCAGATCACAGTATACTTCATCAGCGAATTACCATCCTCATCAACCATATCAAACAACTCAATCGTATCAAGCAATCACACCATCAAATAAACAACAAATCATTCAGTCACCTCCACAACTAAGCTATGACCCACCAGCTGTTCAACAACAACAACCTGCACAGTCAACACACCTTGATTCAGGATTTGTTGTATTATCATTCCTACCAACTGTTGATCCAATAGCTAGTCTTGACAAAGCTATGCTTTTTCTCATCACTGCTATGAACTTAAAATTTCCACCTACAAATAACCAACTCGGAACTTCGTAGAATCCAAGAACTCAAGCTACTGTTCAAGATGACCGATTTACTGTTCAGAACGTTCAAGGACGTCAGTCTCAGGGTTATGGCGTTAATTCATGAAAGAGTCCAGCTACATGAATGAGGGGTACCAACACTGTTAGTGATGTGAATGCAAATCCATCAAAGGTAATCAGGTGTTATAACTGCAAGGGTGGTGGCCATATTGCAAAGCAATGTACTGCTAAGAAAAGGGTGAAAGATGCTGAATGGTTTAAAGAGAAGATGCTACTTCCTCAAGCATAAGAAGCCGGTGTTATCCTCCATGAAGATCAACAAGATTTTTTGGCTGATAGGTTGGAAGAAATAAATGACTGTGATGATCTTCAGCTGCACACTACATCAAACTTCAAGGTAGACCATGTTGATGCATATGACTCAGATTGTGATGATGAAGCTACTGCTTGTGAAATCTTCATGGCAAGTCTTTCTCTAGCAGGATCAACCAGTGGAGACACAACTGGTCCGACCTATGATTCAGAACTACTTTCTGAGGTTCCACATTACGACAATTATCATAAGGATGCTATACTTAATGATTATGTTCAAGAGACGGAATATAATTAACACTCTGTTTTTAATGAGAACTCATGTGATGAACTTACGAGTAATAGTAACGTCATCTCATATGCTGATTATATTACTATTGAAAACGATGCTGCTTAATATGTCCCTCCTCCTGAACAAGATAAAAATGCTATGTTACTGTGTGTAATCGAACAAATGAAAGTTCAAGTAGAACAATGCAACACAGTCAATCTAGAGGCTAAAAGTGTGAATGAATCATTGTCTAATAAGCTTGAACGATACAAAGAAAAAGTCAAAGTATTGGAAGAAAGACAAACTTCTAAAGCATTTTTAACACAAAGGGAAGAGCATTTAGATTCTCAAATGAGAGGAATAATTTTTTTATCATAATTAAGAAGTTAAAGTTTTTGAAAAACAAGTAATTGTTCAAAGACAACAAATTGAGGTTTTATCTAACATGCATTCATCTTTGAAAGACGATTTTGAAAAACTCAAAAAGGAGTCATCTATTAAGCAAGATAAGTATATCGATGAAATTGTGGTTTTGGAAAAGGCTAAGAAAAAGCTTGAAAACATTGTTTACAAAGTGGGTCAAACTACTCAGACAATGCATATGTTGACCAAATCTCAAATTTTTTATGATAATACTCACAAAACAGCTTTGGGTTATCAAAAT
>BQNB010068122.1:0-12293 GCA_026074375.1 Tanacetum coccineum
TTTCTTTCCCGTCTCATCTTTCATCCGTGGCATGACGGCTTCTCGTCATCACGCAGACTCTTACGTTCTTTCAAAAATATATATGATATACAGTATTCACTCCGACTATTCCGGATGGGAAGTCAACAAAACAAGCGATAAATTATACCCACGAAATCAAAACAAAATTATAGTAGCTCTTATCAAAAGAGGCAAAAACAAGTTGCGAGAATATATTCGACAAAACTAAATCACGTCGTTCTAACTTTTATAGTCGCGCCCTTCACAAAGGACAATATACGTCGCGGAATATACCCGACTAAAATAATTGTCACGTCGTTCTTACAAGAATTTTTTCCAAAACAGCGATCGATCCAAACTTAGTTGGGGATTATAAAAACAACAAAACCAAGCGCACCTCACTTATCAAAACCAAGGCCGAAGCTTACGTCGTTAATTAAAATCAAAATATATGTCTCACTCCGATACGGAATTATACCAATATTCAAAACCGAGAATATGCTTCGTTACCAAAAATCCAAGACATACGTCGCTAACTAAAACCAACATAGACGTCAATAATCAAATTCGATATATATAATTATATCATTATCCAAATTAAAATAATCATCATTATTCAAAACTAAAATACACATGTCGCCCTTCCAGACTCGTTTAATAATGCCCCTTCGGTTACGAAAAATAATCCGAAACACATTAGATCTCCTTATCACCTTACGACATTGTTACACATGCCCATATAATCACATAAGTACCTATTATACGCTCGTCATCTCTTACATGATGACTCGATGAATTGGACTCATACAAAGGCATTCATCATGCCCGCTCTCAACTAAGCATTGGCGATTATTATCACATATGGTATTCGCTTCCCTTTTAAGCTTTTGGCATAATTATTCATTCTAACACTTAGGTTTATACCCCTCCGGTCACATTTTCCTCATCGTACCGAGCTTGCCACAAAGTCAAGCCACCTCGACGATAATTCCAACATAAACACGACTAATTCTAATTAGTCTACACTCACTCTCATGGGTACTTGAAGCCACAATCGTCAACAAGACTTTCGGCGATGTCCACCCACCTTATTATGTACTAAATTCTCACTTGGGCGATTACACCCATTCATTTACATCCTAAACCGCATCACTGGCCACGTAAAAGTGACATGAACGCTCACTATCGTTCAAAGCACATAACACATATCCCATATAATTCGGCGGTGACAATCCCGCTAAAACACATAATGTCAAATGACAAATCAAAATCAATTATGAAAACAATGAGAATCATGGACTTATTGCTCGTTCGACAAAAAATCAAAAATTTCAACGTTTCCTTATGGCGGCTAACATCGTTGGATTGGTCCCATCTCATCGCGTAACATCATTGATGAACCAGAATCATCAAGTCAAAATACTCACACTCCTAATTCAATACCGCTCGACTTAAGACGTTGGCTATTTTGGTTGTTCCTCCAGTAAGGGAAACGGGCGTTACTATTTAGCTAGAATCTCAATTAATTCGCCACTCTTTACGCCCTTGGGTCGTCACGTCCTGGAGTAAGGGCCACTACACTTAACCGTAGGTCAAGTATCGTATAGTGTCTCATTAAAATCCTTGACGTCATCAAGTATACTTACGACTACACTACCACTACACTTCATTTCGGGGAAAGAAGTCTTCTTCACGGCCATCAGTTGATACATTTAAGGCGTCATACATCTAATGTAGGAGAGGTATTCTCCATTTCTCACTTTCAACCTCGGGACTAACCATCTCAGCTTCCACCCACCTTAAGAATCTTTACATCTCTAAGAAGATCCCTTCTCAGTGTCGATATCAGGTTTACACCCTTGATAGCTCAAATCTATCATTGCTTACTAGCACACCGACTACACTTGGTCTTGACAAGTCTCCACAACAGGTACCGATTTTAAACACTACGAACTAAGCATTACTCCTTTCTAGACACACTCGTTCCGAACAATACCGTAGGTATTTCCGCTTCGGAACGACTCGGTCATAATGACTCGCATGAGACTCTCTCCATGCAGTCAATAAGGATAGGGTTACTTGTATAAGTATCCGTAGTAGGGTAAAAATATTTTCTCCTTCCAGAAGCTTGACCCAAGCATTTATCTTAATTACCAAGCGTTTTAAGGGTGACAATTTATCCGACATAGCGTGTTTCTTCCTAAATTATGCATAGTTGATCAGGTTATGCATAATTGAGGACCAAATGACATCATGTCCTTCTTCGTCAAAACGTTTCTTTTTCATACGCTACATGCGTAAGTTATCTCAAAAAAAATTAAAGAGTAAGAATCCATCATTCCATCTTTAATTCTTATTAAAAAAGAAAATTTATTCTTACACATTATGTAAAAAGAATATTTTTAATTTTATAATTTTTTTTATAAAAGAAGATTTGTTTGACACCACAAGGTCAGTTTATGAAATTTGAAAACACATTTTTCCATTGTTTACACAAACAATTTATACAACATAGTCAATATGATTCGCGCAACGACATTTGTTCAACACACAAATTCGTTATTGCAATTCATAGTTTTAAAATCATCGATTCACAAAACATCATTAGATACAGTTTGGTCAACTGTCACAACAAGTTTCAAAAATAATACCCACTCATGAATTATGCAAGCAAGTAACATACACGTACAAAAGATTTGCCAATTGAAGTCACCCAACGCTCGGGGTTAAATTAATTTCTCACAAGCCGAGTGCCTCGGGGGTAACCACGACCTCCAATCTTCACTCATAGTACAACCTATACAATGACACCTCCTCCTAGCTCATAACCGAGAACAATTACAACAATTGTAATAGCAACGCCGAAAATAACATACATACATACCAATTTCTCCAAAAAGGGATACATCGTTGGCTCTCAAAGCCAGTACATCCAACCCTAACGGTTCTAAGTTTCCAATACATAAACTACATATACATGAACTCTTCTAGAGTTCGAAATCAAAAGTAGTAGCTAAAGAGTGCATAGTCACCACGCCGGTGATAAGATAAAACTGTGAGGCAACAATAACCTTAATCCAATAAACCTAAATCTTGAAGTCCTCTTACTTGCTAGTACGTGGACGATAAAAGTTTGAGGTTTTCGTCTACGGAAAGCATTTCGAATCTATTTTCCAGAAACATAGGGCCCACTGCCCAAAGAGTTTCAGAACCAAGGTGGTATTACCATTTTACCTCTATTTACCAAAGCTACCATTTCCCAAAATTTTATCGCTCCACTAAACTAAGTGTATCTCCTAAACCGTGCATCCGCAAAAGCTGAAACGACCGCTCAAATTTAAGTTTGTTCAATATCTAGAACTTACAGTTTTACATATTTAGGTGTTGCTATATAAGTTTTTGAACTTGTTACTCATTCAAATTCCGGTTTGCCATTTCTGCGATATCTCATTCGCCGGGCGTCAATATGACTCCATCCGAATTCCTACATGTACCTAAGAGGTTTCTATACCCCCTAGTCTAATTTCCAGTTCTTCATAGGCCAAAATATTTTGAAACATACCCAACAAGCTACTATCCCAAAGCAGTCTCCAAAGAAATTTTGACAAATTTTTGTAGCTTACGAAAACGAGCGTAATTTAAAATTTGTTGATGTTTTTAATGTGAAACCAATTAGAGGTGATAGCCCTAAGAGTCTTTTACAGGTACCTAAATTTTATTTTGAAAAGTTATTACAAAAATATGGAGTTATACTCCTTTTCCCAATGGTATACCAGATTTTACTAGTTTTAGTAAAACGACGATATCTCACTCATCCAGAAGAGTTAAGATTCTATCCAACTCACCACATGTACCTTAAACATGTACCAACATCTCAATTGGCTTTCCCTGATGCCGTAAGACCAAAAATAATTCACAATCAACCTCACAACCTGCTGGTTACAAACTGCCAAAAAATTCCATTTCAAAATCCAACCAAACACCATTTTAACTTCTCCAAACGCCAATACAAGGCCATACCCAATGACTTAACACTCTTTCGAACACCACAACTCATGGGTTTCCAGAACCAAACACTTTGAGACTTACTAAGTAGAGGTCGACACGAAAGAATCAAAGCACAACACACCAACTTTATTTGAAAGCTCCAAAGGTAGACGTTTCCAAACGACGCATTACGCGGGAATAAGTTAATAATCGTTTTCCAAAACAATGAAGGTTCATGGGAAGACATATAAAAGTCACACTCCCATCAACTGAATTTTTTTTCAAAACAATAGGTTACGAAACAACATATGCGATTTAAAAGCAATGGGAAAATATTCAAACTCGGAGTCGAACATAAAATTTTCAAGTGGGATCGAAAACTAAGTCGAGTCCCGACATCAAGAGATAACAAAGTAAAGTTTGCGAAAAAGTTTCGAAGATAATCGTATAACAACGATGTTTTCATCACGTATCAAAATAATTTTATCATATCGCATCGAAATGTTTAAAGAAATTAAACTCTTCACAAGAAGCGAATATCAAGATATATATAATCGTATACCATAGAACGGATGCCGTATATATATAATTATAAACAAATCATATATATAAAAAATATAAAATATAAATTAAGTAGATAGTGTTGGCGAGCAGTACGTAGTATAATTCTGTGGTGGGGGGGCAGATGGGGGTAGTTGGGGGATCATTAGGTATAGTTATATATATATATTATAACTACATTTGAACAAATGTCAACCACTTTGTTCTCCTCTACTTTTTGATGTAACTGACCATAGCAAGTTCTTCAGAGATCTTGGTCATCCTCCTTGTTTGAGTAGCTAAATTTATGTCTCCAGTGATCTTGTCTTTAGGGTGATCCTTGTGAATTTTCGTTGTGGGAATAGGACTGACATTCATGGTGGTTTCCAAGTTGTTAATGTAACACCCCCAAAATATGATACGCATCGGAATACAACATTGAGGTGCTACTTCACAATACATGCACACGAGTCCCAGTAAACGTTCAAAGATACGTTTATAAAACACAATTTCATTTATTAGAAAGATCAGAGTTACATAGGTCCCAATACTAAAATAAAATTTTATTTCTAAAAGTCACAACACGACTTGATTTCTAAAACACTTGTTTAGTTTATGACACTACTTCACTGAGACACCGTCCTTGATATCCGCGTTCCGTCCCATCCAGCCATCAACAACAATTAACCTGAGATACATGCTTAAAAAGTCAACAAAACGTTGAGTGAATTCATAGAGTTTACAATTAACACATAGAACGAATATTTTGGTATAACAAAACGTATAACGTTGGCTCGTAAGTCAAGTTATAAAAATATTGATTTCCAACTAAAGAGCCCGTGTACCGAAACTTAACACATTCATCCCGTTGGACGAAATCATGTCCGAGAAGTATGTCGCTTCTCCTAATACTAACCACAAAATGTCCGTTTAACAGGGTGGTCCCAACAGATTCAAACCCCGGACAGGGTTGTCAAACCCAATAGATCTATTTAATGCATTAGCGTTCACCAACACATGGTAATTAACGGTCACACAGCAAAAAGGCATATACTCAGTAGTGAAGGAATCATATTCAAGTATCAAAACAGTTTGCGTAGGCACGAGGGAGGGAGCTCGCAACGCTCGCGAGCGGGGCGTGCGACACACATACATTTCCCGCACATCGTCAGGAGAGACTGTAATAATACACTCACACATACGTCTCAAACAGTTGTCAAAGACATATCACGCGAGAGAGTCTAGCTATGGGCACACTTCTAACAATCAGTATCTCAGATCTGGTAACGAGTGCGGGCACAACTCTGTAATCAGACTACACGAATTCTCAAACAACATCACCGAGACACACTCGCATAACACGCACAACTCACGAATCACTCACGCGTACACGGAGCACGGCACACGGGAGGAACAGTTCTCATTTGCGAGTACGGCTAGTCTCGAGACAATATCTAACTTTCTACTCGAGACTCAGGCACCAAATCACGCAGGCATTCTCATGGGGGCGTACACACACACACAGGGCAGCATAATATAAAAAGAAGAGCGCTTAGATCTCTTTTATCCTTTACCAAAAGGCGCTGGTAACTTTTAACTCATTTACCAGTGAAAATTCAGGAGCGCGCATCTAAAACTATAAGCGCATGCAGTTATCGAAATTATATACGTTTTCAATAAAGTCACGTAAGGAATAAAATGTGAGGGAACAATTATAACTCAATGTTGTAGGATATATATATATATGATATATAAAATATATATATATATATATATATATATAATAATATATATATATATATATATATATATATATATATATATATATATATATATATATATATATCCTCACAACATTGAGTTATAATTGTCCCTCACGTTTTATCTTACGTGACTTTAATTGAAAACGTTATATTTTCGATAACTTTCTATTTTTAGAAAGTTACTATTTTTGTAAAGTTACCATCTTTGGTAAGTTTAAATATCTAAGTATATTTTTAATACTTATCATTTTATTTATATCCATTTACTTAGTTAAAAATTATATAAGTCTTATATGATCCGTTGACTTTTTAAAGTCAACATTTGACTTTCTTCGACTTTTATACTTATATTTTACTTTTACCCAAATCTGACCCGCTCCAAACGACCCTCTAAATCACATTTCACGATTCGGACAAAGAAGGGATTTTATGCGAAACGATATTTCGGACAACTTATTAACTTTAGCCGAGACCTGAATCTCGACAGAAAATGACCAAAATGCCCCTGCAAGTTTCTGCAGGAACTTGTATTTTTAATAAGGGGGAATTGCATATATATCCCTGCAAAAGCTTAAAATTGCATATATATCCAACTTAAATTTATAATTGCATATATATCCTTTTAAAACTCAAAAATTGCATATATATCCAACTTAAACTACTAATTGCATATATATCCCTAATAAACTTTTGTAATTGCATATATATCATTTCTTAACTTTCATAATTGCATATATATCCTTTATAAACATTTAATATGTCTTATATATCAAAAAATTATTTAAAATAATTATGAACTCTAACTTATGATATTTATAATTTTATAAATATCAAAAGTAACATTTATTTAAAATGTACGATGTCCTGAGATTTAAAATGAATTTGATATCAAAAGATAATATATCAAAACGATTGTTATATATGTATAAAAAATAAAGTATTGTTACAATGAAAGCGTATATTATTACCAACAAGTTTATAAGCAAAGAAAAAATAATTTAAAAAAAATATTTTTTTATAATTATAATTATTATGTTTTTTTATAGTTGTAAATTTATATTAAATAGTTATTTGCATATATATGTAATTTTAAGTTTAAGTTGGATATATATGCAATTTTGGAGCTTTTAAAAGGACATATATGCAATTTTAAGTTTGAGTTGGATATATATGCAATTTTAAGCTTTTGAAAGGATATATATGCAATTCTCCCTTTTTAGTGGTTTACAAGTTCAAATCTTAATGATACACGTTCATGGCCGATAGAGGGTGGATAATGTTCACATGGATATTGTTTGTGGGTCGCGTATATACACGTTAAAGACTTAATATCTTCGAATAACTTGAACATTTTAAATATTATTTACAATGTGTATGTAGTATTTCGAAACTATCGATATGTGAATCGCTTGCCACTATATATAACAAGTTTGTTTACCCGCGCTTCGCTGCGAGACATTTAGCGGACGCTGCTGTGAGGTACGTGCGTGTATTGTTGTTGTTTCGAGTGTAACTTTCAAGTTAATTTCCAGAAGAACACTAAAAGATTCAGCAATTCAACATTACACGACTAATCTGTTTTCAAAAAAGTTATAAATTTATAGAGCACTAATTCAGAGTCCACCAAAACATAATGAATTTTGTACAACATGAAAACAAAACAAATAATCTGAGGATGAATTTACGTTTTGAGTCTCGTTCCCGCTCACTGACTCAGCTGAAGTCTATCGAATATTTTGTTGGATTGAATCAGACGATGATTGACCGTTAGACCCAGTTTGATCATCCCCTTTAGTATCACTCAAACAAACTTTAGGCCATAAGTACTTCTCCAGCGCATCAAAATCCAAAAACGGGTCAACATTTTGAACATCATCAGAGTAGTCAATTAAAGTCAACTCTCCTTCCTCTTTCTCAAACAAAACTTTCAAACATGGGTATATCGTGGCATGCCTATTTCGAACAGTAGCATATGAACTTCTATTCTTGAACACGCCATTCAAGAACACCGGAAAATCTTCAACCGATAATAACGCGCTTTGTAGTTTCAAAATAGAAGGCGCAAGTGAAAACTTCGACCAAAACAACCTCTCGAATATCTCCAGTCTTTGCTCTGAAATGCAGGGTTGACTTTTTGACCCACTACTGACTGACTTTTACTTTCAAGAACATTCACCGGGGGATAATTAGAGATCGACTCGGTAATTCCACTTTTAACAAATTCAAAAGTCGAAATAACATCTCCCCCGTCAAGACATGATATGATTCGATTCAAGACCTGTTCATACTCATCTTCAACCATTCCATCAATCGTAGAAGCTAATTCAACAGATAAAGTTTTAAGCTTTTCAAGAATATATGTTATTCCGTTTGCTGATGTCAACAAATTCAAGTCCAAAACCTGATGAAACTAGAGCACGGTTAGCAAAAAGATTTAGGTGACAATTTTCATCATCGTCATGAAAAGTAATCCATCTTTGCTCCACGGTTTTCTTTTGCTCCTTCTTCATAGAATTTGATATGTTCACATCATCAAAAGTAGTCCATTTTTCATAGCAATTGACATTTTCTTGATCTCATTAACATGATCCTTGTACTCTTTTTGCTCCACTTCCAACACAGCTTCTCCATATTGATCACACCATTTCCTGAAATTTCTATCAACTCTAATGCACGTGTGCCGACACAATCAATATAAAAAACACGTCCTTGTTTCTAAAGTTGATGACTGAGGATGAGGATGACACTTCCAATCTGTTCTTGAAGAAAAATGTGTTCCTGATTAATGTCTACACAAAGAGAAAAGGTGGTGTTGTAGGTGAATCGGGTGATGCCAGCTGCATATTTAATCCCAAAGTGAAAGTACAGGTTCTCGTAAGAACCGGAAAAGGAACATGATGATGGGTGAGGGCAAAAGCATGTGGCACGTGGACAATCTTTTACGTACTCGTGTAAATCTTTGTCTCTTTGCAACCATATTTAGCATATTTGCATGATATATTGCCGATTGAGTTGATGACATTCTCAAGACCTCGACAACGGTTATAGTTGTAACCGCAAAATGAACATTTACCCTTGAGCTTGGAGCAGCATGAGGAGCATGCTAGATGGGCGTTCTAGCAAATATCAAAACATAGAATATGCAGATAGGAATGATAAAAAGTTTACCTGGAAGACAGGGGTCTACAATGGGTCAAGACAAATACAGCAATCCAATGCGGCGGGGTCATTGAGCACCACCTTTACATTTCTTGCTATTTTCCCGTCATATCGCTCCCATCCCTCTTTGTCAACAACCAAGAACCACGAAAGTTTTTTTATCCTTTCTCGTGAATTTATAAACAAAATAATACCAAGCATTGCTAATATATTCTATATAATTCATTAGATACTATGAATCCAGTAATTATTCTATAGTTATAATATTAATGCTAAACATTATCTTCATGTCTGTCAAACCTCCCTTTTGCATATCAAAATTCTATATTTGATAGTTCAACAAAAAAAGTATAAACGAACATACCTTTGGACGCATTCACTGATGTTGGATAGATCATTAGAATTTATACATGCGAAAATATAAGCAAGAACAAAGATATACGTATAAATATAAATATAAGAGTAAGACTTATTTAGCATGCAAAAAAGGTGTATTTTTATCATTTTTTATTCCATACTAAAAGATTCCTTCGTTTTCAATGGGATTGTGTATTGACATCCATGTATCTAACAAAGTTTACAGAGTGTAATTTTGAATAATAAACATTTACATAGTTTTTGTTTACTGCAGGCTTACTTTATCCATACATGTTCTATCTAAGGTTACTTTCGAACTAATCTTTTCAAATTTATGCAACATCCTGCACCTGCGAGACGTTTAGCGGATTATATCCGTTGAACATATAGTTTTTCACTTTGGTCAGTCACTACAGTTGTGGTATAAATAAATATAAGTTTTGAAATCTTGTCACAGCATATATTTTGTATTGTAATCACAACCACATTCACATCATTTCATTTCTAACAGCATGTAAACAAAATGCAACCTCTAAAACATGATTAGTTTGTCTATAGGAGGTTACGAAAGCTTACATCAGCCAAAGAAGGCGTTGGTGCTCTATAAAGTCCAATAGCATGAACAAGTGACTGATTGTATATACTATTGAGCCCCAGCTGAGTTTCAATCTATGCCCATTGGCTAGAACGGATGTGGTAAAGAACAGACTCTTTACCTGTTAGTACTGATATGGAAACTGTGACTCGACCTTTACTGCAGCCGTTTTGGAATTTAAAATATGTGATATCAGATTTACATGCTGCAAATTCCTTGCCCCTAGTCTTTCCTTCAGTTTTGAAATTTCGTGCTTTCCTGTCGAGCGATGATGAATCGAGAAACTTTAGAACAGACATCACTTTTTAATATTAAAAAATCAAGAGTAGTGAACATATTTCTTACGTATATAGTGATCAAAGGGCTTAAATCTAAGGAGTTGTTTGGGATCTCTTATTATATTACTTATGTGTTTATTGTGTACTGATATAACACAGTTTTAAGGCTGTTCAGTATGCTTGCGCAGTAGATGAATAATCTTCAGTAAGTAGGTGTGGCCAATACAACAGTACATAACATGTTTAAATAAGCAGCTGTCAGTTTTGAACTGAAACTGACTATAGTGACTTCAATACCATCTCTTAACTAATGGGGTGTCTTTGACAACACTTTCAAAAATTATGCATCTGCAATGATGCGTTTTTGTAAAATATTTTGTTTCAAGATTCACACGTCTGCAAGACTGCGCGTTAGACACACTGTCAAACAACGTTCAAGTGAGCAATATTATTTAGCAATCCCAAACATTCCCGTGTTATCTTCTACCTTTAGAATGTAAAAATCAATCTTAACGCGTATACATAAGTTACAGTCGTCATTGTTTAAGCAGTTTTTTAGAACTCTATGATATTTTAGTAATAACGATAACAAATATTTGAAAAACATATGATTAATTATATGTATCAAAATAAACAAATATTATTCTATATCTTACTATTATGTATACTAAAATGAATTAAAAAAACAGATTACTTACATGTTCATTCATCAATACCAATATTTTGCTTGTTACTCCATCTTTAATCTTGCATACCCGAACCTGCAAAAAAAACGAATTCAATACTTAAAATTAAAGAAATTTATAATTACATAAACCAAATTAAAAAACCCTAAATCATATTAAAACCTTAAATGAGATTTACCACAACCCAATAGATTTAACAAACTGAGAGTATAACACATGAAGATTTTTACCCAAATTACTATCCCGAGACAGTTGAAAATTCTTCCCATCAACTGAATGTTGTGTTAGGGTGTGTGTGTTTCAGGCAAGAGAGAAAGAAGAGATGAATGCGATGAAGAAGAAGAATAAAGGATCGGGAATTCGGGGGTAGAGATAGAGTTGGTGGGATTTGATGACTAAGGGATACGTGTTGATTATGGAAAGGATAATAAATATCGGGTTGGATCCCGACAATTAATAGGGTGGGTCAGGTTAAATAGCGGGTCGGGCCGGGGCGGGTTGCGTTAACTTTTATACCCGAGCTCCCCCAGGTTTTGTAAGGTTTTATAATTATAATATAACAATTTGTGGTGACCCTCATCGAGCTAAAGACACGTTGAGTCTGAAGAATTTTTTGCGTAATTTTTGCAAATTGATAATATGCAAACTAATTAAAAAAATACTCACTTTATTTACAAACTCATACTCATAGTGAACATTATATGCCCTATATTAGTTTTAAATGACAGTAATGTTAATGTTTTAATTTCAGTGTTCTGATAATTTATATAAACACTTATCTATATATGATGTGACAAAGTAGATTTTTTATGATTTCTATCTTCATTCGTTGTGATAAATTTATACTGATAAACTTGCTATTATCTATTTTACATAGTGGTAAAAATGCATTTAAAAGTTAGGTTGGTTGTATACCATTTTTTTAATC